>JAHLJT010008756.1:74817396-74846648 GCA_031308135.1 Acheta domesticus
GAGTTTTGAGGGTTCAAATAGTGTTATAGTAATCTCTATATAGAAAAGTGGATGCTGTCGACACCGTGAGACCAATCTCCACGAAATCTCGCATTTCTACATGTTTTTTCACCGAAAAGGATTATGTGCTGTAAAATCTATTGTAACTCCACTACATGGCGCTGTAGAACAACACTAAATATTTATGTCAAATGCAACCCGCAACACATTCGGGAGTATTTTTAATCCATATCGTTAAAATAACTCCTAAACGAGGCGATCCATGCCTTAAACACTAAAATATTGAGGCCGAAGGCCTCAAATAAACGTTTCGCACACCGTAGTCTACAGGATGAAACCTTCTTGAACATTCTATTACATTTTTGCTGGTCCGGCGCTTCCGGATATTACTTCACCTGCCCAGAGATGTGCAGAATCTGCGATTAAAAATGAGTGAGAAGGACAGAGAGAGGCACAGTCAGACAGGGACAGGGTGAAGGAGAGAGGGAGAGAGAGGCAGTGAGTGGGTGATGGAAGGGGAAAGAGAGAGATGAAGGGCAGAACAACGTCTGCCGGATTTTCCTAGTATTATGTACCTGTTACAAATAATGCGAGAAAATGCGTGTTGTCACTGCAATAGACGTGTGTGAAATATACCAGCCCAACTAATTATTAATGCTTGTGTGTTGATGTGTAGGACGGAGGCCGCGGAGCGCCTGCTGCGGGCCGGGGCGGACCCCGCCCAGCTGTACAGCGAGGACGCCGAGGACGCCGGGGCCGGGGCTGGCGCCGGCGCCGCCGAGGACGCGGCGAGCACCGCGCAGTCCGCGCAGGAGGCCGTCGAGAAGTTCGGCCGCCAGGAGGCGAGTCATCCGCGCCTGCGCATCCGCCGTTTCTGCCTCTGGCTCTTACGCAGGGTGGACCACCTAAGATTGTCATAGCAAACATTTTGAAAACGGTTTGAGGTATCGAGATGCTATTTGCGCCACGTTGTTGCAGATGATGAGGCAAATGACATATTTCGTTTTCTTGTTAGTACCGTACGTAATTTTTGACACAAATGTTTTTTAAACTGAAGTATATATTTTTTGTCCAGGATTCTAAAGTACTTTAAAAATGAAATGCAATGATATAAATATTGTTAATATTCGAAAAGTATTTTTTGCAATTAGAACTTGGTAAACGCCATTCTGCATGCTGCGTGGACAGCTAACCTTGCTGACATCGTATACGAGAGTCGACGCATCTTGTCGGAAAACGTTTTCCGACAAGATGCGTCGTCTCACGTATACGATGTCAACAAGGTCAGCTGTTCTTGCGCGCTGCAGCATGGCGTTTACCAAGTTCTAATTGCACTGTTTTTGCAAAAAATACTTTTCGAATATTAACAATATTTATATCATTGCATTTCATTTTTAAAGAACTTTAGAATGCTGGAGAAAAAATATACTTCTATTTAAAAAAACACAGTTGTGTCAATATCTCAAAAATTACATACAGTACTAACAAGAAAACGAAATATGTTATTTGCCCCGTCCTCTGCAACAACATGGCGCAAATAGCATCTCGAGACATCAAACCGTTTTCAAAATATTTGCTGTGGCCAACTTAGGTGGTCCAGCCTGTATAGTCAAACTGTGGACCTCCTTGAGTTCGAGTGCCGTCGAGAGTGCATTGACGACACTCGCGACATAGCTAATAGTCCAGTCAAATCCTAGAAAATTAGATAGTTTTGGTGTAATTTTGAAATTTGGTTCCTAAATGTTTTTGGGCCTCTGAACATGAATATCAGGTTTTACAACAAACATTTTGCCCGGAACACCCTTTTTTATGCAAAAAATGTGTAAAACACGATTCTTTTTAGGTTTTTCAAAATAACTAAAAAGCAATCCATTTTTCGTAAATATTGGTCTGTGAAACAAAAGGCGATAAAATTATGTACATTTAATGTCCGTAAGCTTTTTTTCTTCCAATTAACAGTTAAGCCGTGAGAGCACCGTGAAAACTAGTGAAATAAGCAAAAAACATGAAAAATCGAGAATTATCACAAATGAATTATCACACTGAAGTCTCAAGATAACTTTAAAACAGTCAATTTTTTGTAAATATAAACTTAATATAAACTTAATATAAAATACACTTGCCTAAATTTTGTGTGTTTGGATGTTACTTGCAAAATGTGCCTGGATGTTACTGTCAAATTGGCGCTCCACTCAACACACCGAGGCATCGGATTTCTTTTGAGTTGTATGGAAAAAAACTGAAATTTTGTTGGCAAAACTGAGATTCGTGTTCAGCCACTTAAAAACACGTAGAATCCCAACTACAACAAAACTTTCCGCTATTTGCCCTTTCTAAGCAGCATTTATCGGACTACAGCTAGAATTCAGCCGCTGTCTGGAGGACAATTTTATCTGCCGGCTGCTCCGATCGGTAGTTTTCCATAGTTTCTCCGATCAATACCAGCGAACGCGGGTCTAGGACCCCACCAAACAAGTCACTGATCTTAGAATAAGACCTCTTGGCAGGGTGGGTCCTCTCAGTTGACACATTGAATGCCGGGAAAACACTGAGAAATAAACGAGGAGATATTTCAAAGAGAAATACGTTTTCATTTAAAAATATATCAGTGTTAATGCTATGGCTGTCCCTTTTACGGCATTCCGGAAGGTATTTCGCTGTGTAGACTATCGAATCGGAGCTGAAGTGTGTCAGGTGACGGTTAGCATAACAGGCATATCAAGACCACGGAAAAGTAACTAGTTCACCAGACTTTTCGAGCCTTCCGTCCAGAGCACCTGCCATGAAAGTTAACGTCTAGTGCTACAACAGAACGTAAATGCTCGTATTAATCTTAAATTTGTAATTTTCGAAAATTCAGAGAGTTCAACAAAAATGAGACCCATGCCATTCTTTTAAGCACCCGTTTTTACTTTCACGTATATACGGAGTAAAACACGTAGTGTATAGAAAGTTATGTAATGGTGCGCGAAAAAAAGGCTGATTTCCCAAAGAAAAAAATTCATTGCGGGGCCCTGATCACGAAAAATTTGATAAATGTAGTTGCTAAATTAAGAAAAAAATCCCCTAACACGTGGTGTTGCCAGAATTCCTATTTTGTGGGTCCTTGATACCGAAAAAACAATTGAAAGCAAAATGTTCGTCTGTCCGTCTGTGAATATCACTAGCGCCTAAACCATTCCTGGCATTTCTTTTTCAAATTGAAGAAACCCCTGTACATCTGGCCCGAGTCCAAACTTTGAGATTTTGAAAAAGATTCTATAAAACTTGGGGGTACTTTTCATGAAGTCACCTGGACATTTTCAAAATTTTCTCAATGACGGCTCCAATTTTTTTAAATTTCTAGTAAGAATAGAATAAAGTACACTTATCATGGTGGCATAGATCCTAATTTCAGGCTTAAATGAGAATTTTCGAAAATTGCTATAGTTTGACTTTTCTTCGGCCTCTTCCTACAACTACAAAATTAAAGATAGAGATTCAAATAATATTTGTTCTTAATAGTGACTTCTTTCTTTAAGGTCAGGTGCATTGTTTTGAAAATTTTAGTAGTTTTCGCACAATATTGCGTGCATTATATGCAATTTTAAAAAAATTACAAAAACACGATTTTCTCAAAAAACGGCTCCAAATTTTTCTTTAAACTTTTGGTAAGGACAGTTTACTCTATGAGATGACTTAAACGCCATATTTTGCATATATGCTCTATTCTTTTGTTTTTTCAAAAATTACAAAAATGTATTTTTTATTTGTCTCTCACGTCGTTAATATTTACATAAGCGGCGATGTGCTGACATTATTGTATTTATGAGTACATGCGCTTAAAATAATGTCATATAAAGTTTCTCCAAAACTGAACCGTTTTCTGCGAGAACTAGCTCAAAATTCCGCATTTTCAGAAACGCTCGAACGCCATTTTCTCATAAATGGTTCTACATTTTTTTATCCAAACGTTTAGTATGGATAGTTTTTATTGCACTGTTTACGATAACCCAGAATTAATATTGAAGTATTCTCTTATTTTTTCAAGTATTACACAAATGTAATTTTTTTGAAAGATTCTCACACCGTTAACGTGCACATTTCCAGAAATTTGTAAACACTGTTGTATTTGTCAGCTAAAGTGTTTAAAATCATTTCTACTTAAGTTTTTCAAAATCACAAAAGATTCCTGTGAATAAGAGCTTCAAATTTCGAATTTACCGCTTAAACGCCATTTTTCTAAACACGACTCCAAATTTTTAAAAGAAAATTGCCATTTAGGACTAAGTTTTACTGTTCCTTAATATTCTTAAAATAATATTTTCATTCTAGAAACCGAAAAATTAAGAAAATGTCAAAATAATGTACTTTGGGCGGTGATAGATGGCAGCTCGAAAGAGTATGTGGCAAGTCTCCTTAGCAAGCTGAGACGAATGTAAATAGAAAACTAATACGGGAAAGTCTGTGCCATTCTGTAGCAGCACTCATTCTATGGAATAAAATTTGAAGAAAGAAATTGGAGCGGTTTTTGAGTAATTTTTTATAGAGAGTGTTAATTTCAAGAACAAATTACGCATATACTACTGTTTCTTCAAAACATACATAATCTTTTTTAAACTGAATTTTGGAAACTGACTTCTGTAAGGCAAACATCTCTATCTTCAATTTTATAGTTTTCAGTTTATTTTGTAGTTTTTACTGCCACTTGATACATACGAGGAGAAAAATACGGAAAAAAATTGAATTGATTTTTGAGAAAAAATTGTGTAAAAGAATAAAAAAGCCTATATTTTGACCAAAATTACACAAACAATTCTCGTATTTTTGGAAAAATGAAAATGCCCTTACTTCCAAGATCTGTCTTTACAGAACAAATTTCATTAAAAGTCAAAATTCTACCTTCAATATTTTAGTTGTAGAAATACGCCACTTTTTCACTTCTCGAAAAATCAGGGATTACAACGAACATAAGTAATGAACAAATTTTCACAAGTGACATTTATGATAACCAAGGACAAAGTTTAATCAAAACATTCGGGAACGTGTTTGGGAAAATTTTGAAAATGATTTAGAGTCTTCAGCTAAGGTAGCTTCAAAATCAAAATATTTGTTTGAAACTTCCAGAGTCTCGGATTCGTTTAGATCGATGGTAGAATATCAATTTTGGAGAAAATCGGTTGAACGTTTTAGTCGCTAGCGTTGTTCACAGACAGACGTTTTGCTGTCAGTCGATTTTTCGGTAACAAGGACTCTACAGACGTGGATTCTCGTTACACCACGTGTTACAGGATATTATTTACTATGTGTAGGAAAAGGATTTATCCACTTTTTCGTTACCAGCGCTGACATAAAAAGTTTCTCTATCGAAAAATTGAGGCTTTCCTGCGCACGACAATTCTTACATTCACAACGGCGAGAAAATAAAACTTAGTGGTGCTACAAAATGTCTCGTAAAGGTTTTCTATTTACTTTGGCCTCGACTAGGGGCATCTGTGGGCATATAAAGTGCATTTTTTGATATTTTCTTAATTTTTCGATTCCCTAATGGTAGAATGAAAATATTATTTTAAGAATAGTATAGAACAGTAAAGCCTCGTCCTAAATGTTAATTTTCTTTGAAAAATTAGGAGCCGTTTTTAAGAAAATGGCGTTTATGCGCTACTGTAAATGCGAAATTTGAAGCCTGTTTTCACAGAAACTTTTTGAGTTTTCGGGAAACTGTATTGGACATTATTTGAAGCACTTTAACTCACAAATAAAAAAAGTATTTACAAATTGCTGGAGGAGTGCATGTTAACGGTGTGAGAGATCTTTCAAAAAAATACATTTGTGTAATTTTTGAAAAAAAAACAAAAAAATCTCCAAAATGAAATTAATGTAATATTAAAGAGGGCAATTAGCACTATCCGTTCGAAAAATTTGAAGAAAAAAGTTTGGAGCCGTTAATGAGAAAATGGCGTTTGAACGTTTCTGAAACTGTAGAATTTTGAGATAGTTTTCACAGAAAATGGTTGAATTTTCGAGAAATGTTATATATTATTTAGAGCACATGTACTCATAAATATAATGTAAACAAATCGCTGCTAATGTACATATTAACGACGTAAGACAAGTCAAAAAATTACATTTTTGTAATTTTTGCAATACAAAAGAATGGAGCTATATGACGTTTATGTCATGTCATAGAGGAAATCCTAACAAACTTTAAAGAAAAAAATTGGAGCCGTTTTTGAGAAAATGTAATTTTTGTAATTCTTTTAAAAATTGCACATATTGCACGCAATGTTGCGCGAAAACTACGGAAAATTTTCAAACAACGTACGTTAACTTATAATTTTGGAGAACAAATTTCGTTTGAAGGAAAATCTCTATTTTTAATTTTATTATTGTAGGAAGACGCCGAAAAATTCAAACGTTTGCAATTTTCGAAAATTCAGAGTTAACCGTGAAATTCGAACCTAGAGCACCCCAATAAATGTATTTTACTTTATTCTTAGAAGAAATTATTTAAAGAAAACATTTGGAGCCCTTTTTGAGAAGATTTTGAAAATGTCCCAGGGGCTTTATGTAAAGTATCCCCAAATTTTGAAGAATGCTTTTCAAAATCTCAAAGATTCGACTCGAGTCAGATGGACAAGGGTGTCTTCGATTTCGAAAAAAATTCTACGAATGGTTTAGGCGCGAGTGGTGTTCATAGACGCACAGATCGACGGACGGACGGACAGTTTGCAAAATAACAACATTTTCGGTATCAGGAGACCCCAAAATGTGCATTACCGTTTAAATCTCGAAATCGATTTTCTGCAGCATTACATAACTTACCTTCTGCTCAGTATATACGTATGTATACGCGGAAGAAAAAATCAGGACCTAGGCCTGAGAACACAGCTAGCTGACAAAAGTTGTATTAACTTGACCTTAAAATGGTGATTCATTTATTATTATTAATGTTATTATTAATATTATTACTATGAATTATTAATATTATGAATTATTAATATTATTGTTTTTATTATTTTTTTGTGGCAAATTGGCCGTCCAGGACCACGCGGACATACACTTTCACTAGTACTACCGTTCACTTTTACTTTTCGCGGACATACACTTACCGATGGTCAGTTACATTTATCCCGAAGCAAGTGTATGTGACTCTTTTGTGGGGATTAGCATTATGCTGAATCTGATTTTGAACCTCCAGGGTTGCTAGACCTGGGCAGATGGAAGATGGAATGACGATGAAAATTAAGGATGAATGGATGACACACATACAAACACACGAATGACCGAGCGGGACTCGAACCTGCGATCCTTCCGATCGAGATCGCCATGGCACTACTGCCTTAGCAAATTCGGTTATGGATATCGCCATTTTTTTTGTTTCGCGAATCGGCCATCATGGGATCACGCGATACGTGCATCATACCGGGGCTCAGACTTGATTATTGGGATAGGTGCACGTTACCTTTTCTACAGGGCTCAGACTTGATTATTGGGATAGGTGCGCGTTACCTTTTCTACAGGGCTCAGACTTGATTATTGGGATAGGTGCGAGTTACCTTTTCTACAGGGGGAATCAGCAATTTAATGCTGATTCTATTTTATACCTCATGATTGTTAGCCCTGGAGGATGAGATGAAATGATGATGATGATTATGATTATGATGAATGATAGATACACACAAGTACAGAGACACACACAATACAACCATGCCTAAGGCTACTACTACTACTACTACTACTACTATTACCATTTTTGTTGGGTGTGGTGGATTTGGAGGTGGCGCGCGAGGTGCTGAAGGACGTGTCCCACCGCATGGAGAAGGACCTGCGCAACCTGTGAGACAAAGTGGGCAATGACACACACAACACACCCATACCCGAGGCGGGTCTCGAACACGCGATCCTTTGGTCGGAGACCGCTGCTGCACTATTGTCTTAGCGAGGCGGAACTCGAACCCGCGAACCTGCGGTCCGAGATCACCTTGACACTACTGGCTTAGCGATCTCGGCCAAGGGGCCAAAAATTTATTATTATTATCATCTTGTGATTCTCAGCTGCTTGTGCTGGGTTCAATTTGCCCAATCCTGCCACGAATAGGAAAGAAATTTGCCCAATCCTGCCACGAATAGGAAAGAGCTCAGTCACTGAGGAGAGAGATTTCACTCTGACCCTCAAGACCAATATGGGAGCCTCATTTGTGTTAGTTCAAGAACTTGCGAACTATATGACATGTCTGCAGAATCCCTGCTTTCTGTCCGTAGTTAGGATTCGTTGAGGTAATCCCATTAGTTTTAGATTTTTCCTGAAATTTTTTGAGATTACACCTTCAGCCGATATAACAAGTGGATATGTTTTTACACTCTGCAGTTTCCACATTTGTTTTATTTCCAGAGCAAGATCTTCATACTTAGTAATTTTCTCGGTTTCTGTTTTCTTTAGATTGTGTGTCAATGGTACGGCAATATCAACCAGTATAGCTTCTTTCTTATTCCTGTCAATCAAAACTATATCAGGTCTATTGAAAGCCACAGTTTTATCTGTAAATATGGGTCTGTCCCAATAAATAATGGTATTATTTGCTTCCATTACTGGTGCTGGGTTGTATTTATAATACGGTGGAGCTCCACTATTTAACATTCCATGCCTGAGAGCCAATTGTTGATGGACAATCTTAGCTAGTTGGTTGTGTCTGCCCAAGTAAGCGCTGTCGGCAAGTGCAGTGCAGCCGGCCATTATATGCTCTATTGTTTCACCACTGGTGCCGCATTTCCTGCATTTGTCAACAACGGGCATGTTCATGCAATGTTTTTCATAGTTTCTAGTTTGGCATACTCTATCTTGGATTGCCATTATAAATCCCTCTGTTTCTGGGTATAAATAGCCGTCTGATAGCCATTGCAGCGACGATGGTGTTTCAACATGCGATTCATGAATAGCTTTGGGAAATTTGCCGTGCATTGCCTTTTGTTGCCATTCTTCTAGATCTCCTTGAATCGTCTCTTTTGGTGTTGATTCTGCTGCAGTTTCCGTTGACCCTGGGCGGGAGGCACTCAAGTTTAGCGGGGTATAACCATCATCTGCTTGTACAGCCATTTTCATTAATTCATCTTCACACGAGAGTAACTTTTGCTTCATTTTTCTTTCTTGCGTTCTGCAGAGATTTTCAATATTTAGTAGTCCCCTTCCTCCTTCTCTTCGGGGTAGATATAGTCTTTTAATAGATGAGTTGGTATGAAGACACCGGAATTTAGTAAGTAGCCTTCTTGTCAATCTATTTAATTCAGCAAGGTACTTGAGAGTTAAACTACTCACTTGACCACTTAAGAATTCCGAAAGAATAGGAAAGTGTAGGAATTGCCCATGAGTTAATTGCTATGAATTGGTTTTTCCCGTTTAATTTAGTGTTCAAGATTTTTGTAACTCTTGATCTATACTTATCGGTCAGAGCTTTCTTCATGCTAGTGTGGTCTATTCGGTAGCTTTGGGCCATGCCTAAATATTTGTAAACCTCGTCAGGGGGAAGTTCCTTAATGTCTCTAATTGGTTCATTGTAGCTTTCGATCCTTTTTAATGTCTATTATGGCACATTTGTTTAGTCCAAAAGACATCTTTATATCTTCACTGAACCCTTTCACTATCTCAATTAAACTGTGTAGTTTGTCTCTGGTCTCTGCATAGAGTTTGAGGTCATCGACATACAACAAATGAGACAGGCGTAAGTTGTTTCTTTTGATTAATTTGTACCCAATTTTGCTGTTATTAAGCAATTGAGACATAGGGTTCATTGCTAGACAAAACCATAATGGTGACAGTGAATCTCCTTGGAACATACCGGTTTTAATATGGGCCACTCCTATGTTTTCCGAACTTATACATATGTTTGTTCTCCATTTCGCCATCATTGCACTAAGAGTACGTTTAATTTTTGGACATACATCGTATATATCAAGAACCTTTTGCAACCAACTGTGCGGGACAGAATCAAATGCCTTCTGGTAATCTATGTAGCACATATGCAGATTGTGTCGTCTTTTGTGAACTTGTCCCAAGGTAACTGCGTCAATTGTCAGCTGATGCTTACAACCCATCGATCTTTTGATGCAACCCTTTTGCTCCTCTTCTAAGACGTGATAGTTCTCGCAGTGTTCGTATATCTTGCTGCTAATTAGCGATGTGAAGAGCTTGTAAACTGTCGATAGGCAGGTGATTGGTCGATGGTTTTGTGGTTGCATCGTCACCATTTTTCCTTTGCAGATAGGTGTTTCCTTCCATAAGAAAATCAGGAATTGATGTTGGATTTTCTAGGGCTTTGGTGTAACAGTCAGCTAGTGACTTGTGAACAGCGGGAAAGTATTTCAGCCAGTGTTGTGTATCTGAAGGAAAATGCGTCCTAAACAGGCAACAACAGTTTATTACACACTTGAACATACAGTTTGGTAACCCCGACGGCTCGTGGCCGTTTACATAAGTCGGAACCTTCGGTTCGGTGCGGTGCCGCCGCCGGCAGCTTCCACGAGGCGTCGGTGCGCTCCCGTGAGGCGCGGTAAGGCTACCAACGCGCCCGAAAACCAGGGGCGCCAGCGTTATCGGCGCAGCGGGGGACACGGTTGCGTGGCCTCCACGAGTGGTGCCGATATGACGAGCGACCAGAAACGCGGCCGCTATCGAACGCGTGCCCTTAAGACACGCTGCTATAGGCTGTGGGGCCCAGGGGCGAGCCGACCAAGTATTCGCTGGAATCCTAGCGGAGCCCAACCACAAATCCAAAAGACGTCCGGGGCAAAGCCGGTCCTAAGGCAAAGAACAAAATACAACGTTAAACACTGTCGGACAATGCTGCGTTAGCTCGGGCTCTCCGCTGTCTCACTGACGCAGCGGTCTCCGCGTTCCCCCTGCCCCAGGTCGCTGCGGTATCCTTCCGCCGGCCAGCGACCCGGAACTATTTCTCGGGGTGGCAAGCTATGGTGCGCGCTGCATAGCGCGCCCCGTTCAAACTCTCGCCCCTGGATATACAGCAGCCAGAAATTAGAATTTTGTCAGGCCCAGGAGTTTTCCAGTTGCTGGTTTTACTGATGGCTCTTCTGATATCGTCAGTAGTAAACTCTGCAGCATTCATTGGTGGAATTTTCGATGCTGTCATTTCTATGTGTGGCAACCATGATGCATTTGTATTGAAATCCTTCGGGTCGGACCATAACGTTGTCCAGTATTCCCTAAATTTAGAAGTTTCTTCTGTGGTTAGGGTTGAACTTTGGTTGTACTGATTTCCCTCCAGGCGCCTGAAGAAGCTCCTTCGGTTTCTGTGAAATTCAGCATTTTCCTTCTTCCTTTTCGTCAATTCATTGTATCGGCGGAGTCTACTTCCTTTTGCTTTCACCTTTTGCCTGAAAGTGTCTAATAAAGATTGAAGTTCCCGGGTACTTTGTGTTCTATTTAATTTTATTCCTGCTTTTGTTGCTAGGGTCGTTGTTTTCCTAACTACTCTCTTGGTTTGGTTATTGTTAAGGTACTCCTTTATGGTGTCAGCTTTGGATCTGAGTTCATTTATTTCTCCCTCGAGTCGTTTTTTCCATGGTGGCGTGTAATCTCTTATTTGTTTGTTCCCCTTATGATTTGGGTAATACGTCTTTTGGCCATTCAGCTCGATGACAGTAGCTGCTGCACAATAGATAGCAAGGTGTATTTCCGTGAGGTCGTCCAAATTTTTAACATGTTCCTCCAATACATTATTCACCTTCTTTATTGTTTCCTTTGCTTTTTCAATGTTCTTTAGCACAGGGATGAATGGTCGGCCGGATGGTTCTGTACCACGGAAGTGTTCAATTAAGCTGTTGAACATGTCTGATATCTTTATATCCTGGGTATCGGTCTCGGGTGGATCATTGTAGGTGTTTTGGAGGTCTTGTTCGCGTGGCTCTGTGTCTGGGCCAATTTCTTCTAGCTGGTGAAGCAGGCACCCAACTTCCCTTTTAATGTTTCCTAATTCGATCTCAGTTAAATACCCGTGTTTGATAATTGCCTTCCATCTGTCAATTACATTCTGCTCAGTCATGTGTAGCTCTGGATGTTTTCTACTATATTCGGCATGGAACAGGTGCCTATATCCTGGAAGCGGTTCATCCTGGCACTGATTTACAAAATAAAATGTACGCATTATATCTATATTCATTTCTCGAGTCCATTTTATTCTCTCAGTGTGTTTCCTTCTACGGGCAGTTCTCGAAAAGATAGAGGACAAGCCCGCAAAGGGGCTGACACATTACCTCGTCTCGAGCAGCCCCGTTGCCAGACGAGACCGAGGCTTGACTTCTAGTCTTCACTGCAACATCCAAAATCTCTGGGAGATGGGCTGCAAACCCAAAGCCCAGGTGCTGGTTTTGGTCCGCCCCGGGTATTTTATTTCCCCGGTCCTCTCCATATCTGGCGAGCGTTCCTCTATCCGCCATCTTGAGGAGGCGCCCGGTAGGGGACCAGCAACCCCTCCGGGTTGTTGTTATTATTATTATTATTATTATTATTATTATTATTATTATTATTATTATTATTCCACTACATCACGACTAAAGATGTTATGAGTCGGCTGAATATAAAATCTACTCCAGGTTGCAACCAGCTACCTAAGGGGCAAATCCGGTGACTGTTAGTGCCTCTACAATACTTTGCGCAAAATATGGGCTGTTCCAAATAAAGCAATTTCTTGCACTTCCCAGTCTTTTGAATTACCGGGGAGTTTAGACAAGTTCTTACTCAAATTTTGCGGAACAAATCCCAGAGCTCCGATAACTATCGGGATGACCTGTGCTTTTACGCCCCACATTCGGCTGATCTCGATTTCCAAACCATTGTATTTAAGACATTTCTGTACCTCCTTGGTAACTACGTTTTGATCGCAAGGTACAGCAACATTATTATTATTATTATTATATTATTATTATTACTATTATTACTATTACTATATTTGTTGGGTGTGGTGTATTTACAGGTGGCGCTCGAGGTGCTGAAGGACGTGTCGCACCGCGTGGAGAAGGACTTGCGCAACCTGCGGGACAAAGTGGGGCACGAGGTGCAGCGGGAGGTCAAGAAGCTGCCGGATCGGCTACGGAAAGTGAAAATCAAGCGTCTCTTTTAAGAATTGTTCGGTCATATAGTTTTTAAAAAACAAGAACTTAACAAACATAAAAAAGTGAACAAGAGAAACTAAAATGAATCGCTCGTTAACTTGGGTCGTTGATGGGACTTGAATTTCTCGAAGTGTATTTTTTCCGGAAATCTTTTTTACTTTTTCGCCCTTTCGAAGGTGCTTCGTAAGAAGAGAAAGTTATATAATCGTGTGCCAGAAACGGCGAATTTTCGTCAGAAAAATACTTATTGCCAGGCCCTGATTCACTGTTGTATGATTGTACCGTAGTTAACTCATTTTTTTACGTATCACAAGTGCGCATCGTCCAAACCACACTCTTCTCTCGTCAGCATCCACCGCTCACCATTGCTCTTTCGTTCTTCATTCAATGAACGTCAAATGCAAACACCTACGGGTCGCGAAAAGGAGAGTCGAAAGCCTTCCTCGCCTACTTTTGGGACCAATAATGGCATTCATCTCTGAATGCAGTGAACATTCGGGTAAAGTAACTGAAGTAAATAAGTCCCGGTTCCTATAGTACATAAACAATAATCTCTACAAGGTAGGGAACATATTACAACTTCCAGGGATAATTGTTTGCTTCAATATTGCAAATTCATACAATACTACTGGTTTGCAAGTATAAGGACTTGTGAATTATTTTTGTATTATTTAAAAATGGTACGCTGTTTTGTGGACAATTCCATGAACCCGGACGACAAGTTAAATTCTAGTGAAAACTGATCTTGCTAGGACATAGTAAATTCGTTGAAGAGATCTTCCAGAATACAAAGTAAAAACTCCCAACAGTCCAACAGGCATAAAAAAGTGTTAAGAATAAACTAAGACATTCATTTTGGACAATGTAAAATAAGTGTGAAGAAAGCACGAATATATTGAATTTATTGAATTGTGGCATTTGTATGATATTTTACATTATCTGAAATAATAAAATATATCAAAACAATCATAGTTAAAAAAGTGTATTATATTTTAAAATTGTTGAAAATAATAAACGTCTGATGTAATGAATAGTTGGTTACATTAATTGTTACTTTTTCGAGCAATTCTGTAAAACTGTTAGATGGAAATTGCAGATTTACTTTTGGCATCTCACACAGTAGTAAGATTTTTAGGATTCACGGAATCGACCGATTATTTATTTCTTTTTCAGGTATGAATATTTTGCATCTATGTTACCCTAATCTCCGTCGATATTAACCTATCGCCACTATTATTACCAAATTTTCCGTGAAACCATTGTTGTTTCTATAAGAAATAGTCTCCCTTTTAAGTGGTAACTTTTCTTGCGTCGAACCACGAGACATTTCTCTCGTGTATTTAATGATCACAACCTACTATACAAATGTTGATATACATTAAGACTTAGCAGAACTGTGAAGATTGCTCTTGATTCAGTGCATTATTTATCTTGTAGGTGAGGACGCGTTCTCAGATTACTGAGAAAAGTCTCGAAATTTGCCCGGGTAAATGGAGAAATAAACATTAAGACAAACAGCCACGCAGGCTTTTTCTTAAAAAATTACTGTGAATGAAGCACATGTGCTGATTTGGGTGTATTTTACGATTAAAATGTAATTTTATCTAGTTTAAATATCAATATTTTTTAAAATAAATACTATATATTAAACAATCCAGGGGAAAGAACTGAGCTCTGATGTACTGCATTTATTGACCTAACAAAATTGCCTTTGTTAGGAAGGATTTTTAGTAGATATTGAGGTACGCAAAGATTTATTAATTTATGTATTAATCCGGTGTGCCAAACTCTGTCAAATGCCTAGGCTACACCAAGGAATAGTCTAATGGTGTACTTCTTCTCATGAAAGTTACGTGCGATAAATTCAGTAATACAGAGGAGTTGGTGTGTGGTAGAACGATTTCTTTTAAACCCAAATTGTTTATCTGGAATGGCTTTAATTTGCAGGAGATATATAGTTACTCGTAATTTTCGGGATGGTGTGTTTTTTTACTTTTCCGTATACGTACGTATACACGGAGTGATATAGTACGTATACATAGTATAAGAGAAGTTATGTAATGCTGCGCGAAAAAATGGCCAATTTTCGGCGAAAAAAATTAATTGCCGGGCCGTGAAAACGAAGAAGTGGATAAAACCAGTTGCTAAATTAAGAAAAAAATCCCCTAACACGTGGTGTAGCCAGAAACCCTGTTTTCTAGGTCCTTGATACCGAAAAACCAATTGAAAGGAAAACGTTCGTCTGTCTGTCGGTCCGTCCGTCCGTCCGTCCGTCTGTCCGTCTGTGAACACTTCTAGCGCCTACCACACGTACGATTTCTTCCAAAATGGATATTCCCCGATCGATCTGATTCTAGTCAAAGTTTTGAGACTTTGAAAATGATTCTTCAAAATTTTGAGGTACTTTATATGAAACTGCCCAGGGATTTTCAAAATTTTCTGAAAAAAGATTCCAAATTTTTTTCATTAAATTTCTTGTATGAATAGAGTAAAATACACTTATTAACATGGCGTAGGTCCAATTTTCACGGATATCTCTGAATTTTCGAAAATTGTAAAAGATTGAATTTTTTCGGCGTCTTTCTCCAACTAAAAATTGAAGATAGACATTTTTTCTTCAATTAAAATTTGTTCTGCAAATTCTTTCATAAAGGTCATGTAAATGTTTTTCAAAATTTTAGTATTTTTCGCGCAATATTGCGTGCGATATGTGCAATTTTAAAAAAATTACAAAAACAAGATTTTTTCAAAAACTGCTCAAAAGTTTTTCTTTAAACTTTTGGTAGGAATAATGGAAAATGTACGTCATCAGATGACGTAAAATCCATATTGCTGTATATACGTTGTTTTTTTTCAAAAATTACAAAAATGTAAATTTTTTCACATGATTCTCACGTCAATAATATTTACATTAGCGGTGATTTGTTCACATTATTATATTTAAAAATATCTGTTTTAAATAATATCAAGTAAAGTTTCTCGAACACACATTCGTTTTCTGTGAAAAGTAGCTCAAATTTTCGCATATTCAGAAACGCTCAAATGCCATTTTCTCTTATATGGCAGCAAATGTTTTCTTCAAACTTTTGTAACGAATAGTGCTAATTATACTCTTTAGTATAGCGTAAAGTTTATTTTGAGTTAGTTTTTGTTTGTTTTTTTTAAATTACATAATTGTAATTTTTTTCTAAAGTTCTCTCACATCCTTAATATGTCCATTACCGGCAATTGGTAAACATTATTATATTTGGGAGTGTAAGTGCTTTCAATAACTTAAAAGAAACTATTTTGAAAATTTAAACATTTTCTGTAAAAATCAACTTCAAATTTCGCATCTTTAGAAGGGCTAATAGAAGAAAATGGCAAAATTTGAAGTCACAACCTACGATCATTTTTTTCGCGAATTCATCGTAAATTAAAAGTCGGGCCGAAACACGAACTGCGCCAGTGAATTCGCCAAGAAATTCCGTGCTAGGTCGCGTAACATTGGGGTAATTCGATAATGAAAAATTTTTCCATTTTTTGCGAATATCGCAGAAAGGAAGCGCCGAATCGAAAAAAGAGGCAAAATTTGATGTCACAAACTACGATCAGGTTTTTCGCGAATTTCTCAAAAATAAAGAGTCGCATCGAAAAACGGACTTCACCACTGAAATTGGCATGAAATTCTGTGCTAGGTCGCGTTACATTTCTCGAAAACTAAGAGTGGGATCGAAAAACGGACTTCACCAGTGAATTCGCCATGAAATTCTCACCTGTAGAAACTCGAAAATCGAAATTTTTTTCCGTTTTTCGCGTTTATCTCGGAAACAAAGCGTCATAGCGCGAAAACGGACAAAATCCAGGATCACAACAATACGATCAGGTTTTTCGCGATTTTCCCGAAAACTGAGAGTCGGATCGAAAAACGAACTTCACCGGTGAATTCGCCATGAAATTCCGTGTTAGGTCGCACAACATCGGGGTGAAACTCGAAAATCGAAAACTTTTCCGTTTTTCGCGTTTATCTTGGAAACTAAGCTTCGTAGCGCGAAAACGGGCAAAATCACAACATACGATCAGGTTTTTCGCGCTTTTCTCGAAAATTAAGAGTCGGATCAAAAAACGGACTTCACCAGTGAATTCGCCATTAAATTCCGTGTTAGGTCGCACGACATCGGGTGAAACTCGAAAATCGAAAAATTTTTCCGTTTTCCGCGTTTATCTCGGAAACTTAAGCGTCGTAGCGCGAAAACCGGCAAAATCACAACATACGATCAGGTTTTTCGCGAATTTCTCAAAAATAAAGAGTCGCATCGAAAAAACGGACTTCACCACTGAAATTGGCATGAAATTCTGTGCTAGGTCGCGTTACATTTCTCGAAAACTAAGAGTGGGATCGAAAACGGACTTCACCAGTGAATTCGCCATGAAATTCTCACCTGTAGAAACTCGAAAATCGAAATTTTTTTCTGTTTTCGAGTTTATCTCGGAAACAAAGCGTCGTAGCCCGAAAACGAACAAAATCCATGATCACAACATACGATCAGGTTTTTCGCGATTTCCTCGAAAACTAGAGTTGGATCGAAAAACTGACTTCACCAGTGAATTCGCGACGAAATTCCGTGTTAGGTCGCACATTGGGGTGAAACTCGAAAATTCGAAAATTTTTTCCGTTTTTCGCGTTTATCTCGGAAACTAAGCGTCGTAGCGCGAAAACGGACAAAATCCAGGATCACAACATACGATCAGGTTTTTCTCGATTTTCTCGAAACTAAGAGTCGGATCGAAAAACGGACTTCACCAGTGAATTCGCCATGAAATTCCTTGTTAGGTCTTACAACATCGGGGTGAAACTTGAAAGTCGAAAAATTTTTCCGTTTTTCGCGTTTATCTCGGAAACTAAGCGTCGTAGCGCGAAAACGGGCAAAATCACAACATACGATCAGGTTTTTCGCGATTTTCTCGATAATTAAGAGTCGGATCGAAAAACGAACTTCACCAGTGAATTCGCCATGCAATTCCGTGTTATGTCGGACGATATCGGGGTGAAACTCGAAAATCGAAAAATTCTTCCCTTTTCCGCGTTTATCTCGGAAACTAAGCGTCGTAGCGCGAAAACCGGCAAAACCACAACATACGATCAGGTTTTTCGCGATTTTCTCGAAAATTAAGAGTCGGATCGAAAAACGGACTTGACCAGTGAATTCGCCATTAAATTCCGTGTTAGGTCGCACAACATCGGGGTGAAACTAGAAAGTCGAAAAATTTTTCCGTTTTTCGCGTATATCTCGGAAACAAAGCGTCGTAGTGCGAAAACGGGCAAAATCCATGATCACAACATACGATCAGGTTTTTCGCGATTTTCTCGAAAATTATGTGTCGGATCGAAAAACGGACTTCACCAGTGAATTCGCCATGAAATTTTGCGTTAGGTCGCACAACATCGGGGTGAAACTCAAAAATCGAAAACTTTTTCCGTTTTTCGCGTTTATCTCGGAAACTAAGCGTCGTAGCGCGCAAACGGGCAAAATCACAACATACGATCAGGTTTTTCGCGATTTTCTCGAAAGCTGAGAGTCGGATCGAAAAACGGACTTCACCAGTGAATTCGCCATGAAATTCCGTGTTAGGTCGCACAACATCGAGGTGAAACTCCAAAATCGAATTTTTTTTCCGTTTTTCGCGTTTATCTCGGAAACAAAGCGTCATAGCGCGAAAACGGACAAAATCCAGGATCACAACCATACGATCAGGTTTTTCGCGATTTTCTCGAAAACTGAGAGTCGGATCGAAAAACGGACTTCACCAGTGAATTCGCCATGAAATTCCGTGTTAGGTCCCACATCGGGGTGAAACTCGAAAATCGAAAATTTTTTCCGTTTTTCGCGTTTATCTCGGAAACTAAGCGTCGTAGCGCGAAAACGGACAAAATTCATGATCACAACATACGATCAGGTTTTTCGCGATTTTCTCGAAAACTAAGAGTCGGATCGAAAAACGGACTTCACCAGTGAATTCGCTATGAAATTTCGTGTTATGTCGCACAACATCTGGGTGAAACTCGAAACTCGAAAAAATTTTCTGTTTTTCGCGTTTATCTCGGAAACTAAGCGTCGTAGCGCGAAAACGGGCAAAATCACAACATACGACCAGGTTTTTCGCGATTTTCTCGACAACTAAGAGTCGGATAGAAAAAACGGACTTCACCAGTGAATTGGCCATGAAATTCCGTCCTAAAACGCACAAAGTTGGGGTTCAATTCGAAAATCAAAAATTTTTTTCCTATTTTTGCAAATATCTTGGAAACGAAGCCTCGGAGCGATAGTAGAAAAAATTTGAAGTCACAACCTACAATCATGTTTTTCGCGATTTTCTCGAAAACTAAGAGTCGGATCGAAAAACGGACTTCACCAGTGAATTCGCCATGAAATTCCTTGTTAGGTCTTACAACATCGGGGTGAAACTTGAAAGTCGAAAAAATTTTCCGTTTTTTCGCGTTTATCTCGGAAACTAAGCGTCGTAGCGCGAAAACGGGCAATATCCATGATCACAACATACGATCAGGTTTTTCGCGATTTCCTCGAAAACTAAGAGTTGGATCGAAAAACGAACTCCACCAGTGAATTCGCCATGAAATTCCGTGTTAGGTCGCACAACATCTGGGTGAAACTCGAAAATCGAAAATTTTTTCCGTTTTTCGCGTTTATCTCGGAAACTAAGCGTCATAGCGCGAAAACGGACAAATCCATGATCCCAACATACGATCAGATTTTTCGCGATTTTCTCGAAAACTAAGAGTCGAATCGAAAAAACGGACTTCACCAGTGAATTCGCCATGAAATTTCGCGTTAGGTCGCACAACATCGGGGTGAAACTTGAAAGTCGAAACATTTTTCCGTTTTTCGCGTTTATCTCGGAAACAAAGCGTCGTAGCGCGAAAACGGCAAAATCACAACCTACAATCATGTTTTTCGCGATTTTCTCGAAAACTAAGAGTCGGATCGAAAAACGGACTTCACCAGTGAATTCGCCATGAAATTCCTTGTTAGGTCTTACAACATCGGGGTGAAACTTGAAAGTCGAAAAAATTTTCCGTTTTTCGCGTTTATCTCGGAAACTAAGCGTCGTAGCGCGAAAACGGGCAATATCCATGATCACAACATACGATCATGATTTTCGCCATTTTCTCGAAAACTAAAAGTCGGATCGAAAAACGGACTTCACCAGTGAATTCGCCATAAAATTCCGTGCTAGGATGCATAACACTGGGGTCAAATTCGAAAATCCAAAAATTTTTCCGTTCTTCGCCTTTATCTCGGAAACTACGCGTCGTAGAGCCAAAAGGGCCTTCATCTGTGATCACAACTTACGATCATGTTTTTCGCCATTTTCTCGAAAACTAAAAGTCGGATCGAAAAAACGGACTTCGTACAGTGAATTCGCCATAAAATTCCGTGCTAGGATACATAACACTGGGGTCAAATTCGAAGATCCAAAAATTTTTCCGTTTTTTCGCCTTTATCTCGGAAACTACGCGTCGTAGAGCCAAAAGGGCCTTCATCTGTGATCACAACTTACGATCATGTTTTTCGCCATTTTCTCGAAAACTAAAAGTCGGATCGAAAAACGGACTTCACCAGTGAATTCGCCATAAAATTCCGTGCTAGGATGCATAACACTGAGGTCAAGTTCGAAAATCCAAAAATTTTTCCGTTTTTCGCCTTTATCTCGGAAACTACGCGTCGTAGAGCCAAAAGGGCCTTCATCCTGTGAATCACAACTTACGATCATGTTTTTCGCCATTTTCTCGAAAACTAAAAGTCGGATCGAAAAACGGACTTTCACCAGTGAATTCGCCATAAAATTCCGTGCTAGGATGCATAACACTGGGGTCAAATTCGAAAATCCAAAAATTTTTCCGTTTTTCGCCTTTATCTCGGAAACTACGCGTCGTAGAGCCAAAAGGGCCTTCATCCTGTGATCACAACTTACGATCATGTTTTTCGCCATTTTCTCGAAAACTAAAAGTCGGATCGAAAAACGAACTTCACCAGTGAATTCGCCATGAAATTCCTTGTTAGGTCGCACAACATCGGGGTGAAACTCGAAAATCGAAAACTTTTTCCGTTTTTCGCGTTTATCTTGGAAACTAAGCTTCGTAGCGCGAAAACGGGCAAAATCACAACATACGATCAGGTCTTTCGCGATTTCCTCGAAAACTAAGAGTCTGGTCGAAAAACGGACTTCACCAGTGAATTCGCCATGAAATTCCTTGTTAGGTCTTACAACATCGGGGTGAAACTTGAAAGTCGAAAAAATTTTCCGTTTTTCGCGTTTATCTCGGAAACTAAGCGTCGTAGCGCGAAAACGGACAAAATCCATGATCACAACATACGATCAGGTTTTTCGCGATTTTCTCGAAAACTAAGAGTCGGATCGAAAAACGGACTTCACCAGTGAATTCGCTATGAAATTTCGTGTTATGTCGCACAACATCGGGGTGAAACTCGAAACTCGAAAAAATTTTCTGTTTTTCGCGTTTATCTCGGAAACTAAGCGTCGTAGCGCGAAAACGGGCAAAATCACAACATACGACCAGGTTTTTCGCGATTTTCTCGACAACTAAGAGTCGGATAGAAAAACGGACTTCACCAGTGAATTGGCCATGAAATTCCGTCCTAAAACGCACAAAGTTGGGGTTCAATTCGAAAATCAAAAATTTTTTTCCTATTTTTGCAAATATCTTGGAAACGAAGCCTCGGAGCGATAGTAGAAAAAATTTGAAGTCACAACCTACAATCATGTTTTTCGCGATTTTCTCGAAAACTAAGAGTCTGGTCGAAAAACGGACTTCACCAGTGAATTCGCCATGAAATTCCTTGTTAGGTCTTACAACATCGGGTGAAACTTGAAAGTCGAAAAAATTTTCCGTTTTTCGCGTTTATCTCGGAAACTAAGCGTCGTAGCGCGAAAACGGGCAATATCCATGATCACAACATACGATCAGGTTTTTCGCGATTTCCTCGAAAACTAAGAGTTGGATCGAAAAACGAACTTCACCAGTGAATTCGCCATGAAATTCCGTGTTAGGTCGCACAACATCTGGGTGAAACTCGAAAATCGAAAATTTTTTCCGTTTTTCGCGTTTATCTCGGAAACTAAGCGTCATAGCGCGAAAACGGACAAATCCATGATCCCAACATACGATCAGATTTTTCGCGATTTTCTCGAAAACTAAGAGTCGAATCGAAAAAACGGACTTCACCAGTGAATTCGCCATGAAATTTCGCGTTAGGTCGCACAACATCGGGGTGAAACTTGAAAGTCGAAACATTTTTCCGTTTTTCGCGTTTATCTCGGAAACAAAGCGTCGTAGCGCGAAAACGGCAAAATCACAACCTACAATCATGTTTTTCGCGATTTTCTCGAAAACTAAGAGTCGGATCGAAAAACGGACTTCACCAGTGAATTCGCCATGAAATTCCTTGTTAGGTCTTACAACATCGGGGTGAAACTTGAAAGTCGAAAAAATTTTCCGTTTTTCGCGTTTATCTCGGAAACTAAGCGTCGTAGCGCGAAAACGGACAAAATCCATGATCACAACATACGATCAGGTTTTTCGCGATTTTCTCGAAAACTAAGAGTCGGATCGAAAAACGGACTTCACCAGTGAATTCGCTATGAAATTTCGTGTTATGTCGCACAACATCGGGGTGAAACTCGAAACTCGAAAAAATTTTCTGTTTTTCGCGTTTATCTCGGAAACTAAGCGTCGTAGCGCGAAAACGGGCAAAATCACAACATACGACCAGGTTTTTCGCGATTTTCTCGACAACTAAGAGTCGGATAGAAAAACGGACTTCACCAGTGAATTGGCCATGAAATTCCGTCCTAAAACGCACAAAGTTGGGGTTCAATTCGAAAATCAAAAATTTTTTTCCTATTTTTGCAAATATCTTGGAAACGAAGCCTCGGAGCGATAGTAGAAAAAATTTGAAGTCACAACCTACAATCATGTTTTTCGCGATTTTCTCGAAAACTAAGAGTCGGATCGAAAAACGGACTTCACCAGTGAATTCGCCATGAAATTCCTTGTTAGGTCTTACAACATCGGGGTGAAACTTGAAAGTCGAAAAAATTTTCCGTTTTTCGCGTTTATCTCGGAAACTAAGCGTCGTAGCGCGAAAACGGGCAATATCCATGATCACAACATACGATCAGGTTTTTCGCGATTTCCTCGAAAACTAAGAGTTGGATCGAAAAACGAACTTCACCAGTGAATTCGCCATGAAATTCCGTGTTAGGTCGCACAACATCTGGGTGAAACTCGAAAATCGAAAATTTTTTCCGTTTTTCGCGTTTATCTCGGAAACTAAGCGTCATAGCGCGAAAACGGACAAATCCATGATCCCAACATACGATCAGATTTTTCGCGATTTTCTCGAAAACTAAGAGTCGAATCGAAAAACGGACTTCACCAGTGAATTCGCCATGAAATTTCGCGTTAGGTCGCACAACATCGGGGTGAAACTTGAAAGTCGAAACATTTTTCCGTTTTTCGCGTTTATCTCGGAAACAAAGCGTCGTAGCGCGAAAACGGCAAAATCACAACCTACAATCATGTTTTTCGCGATTTTCTCGAAAACTAAGAGTCGGATCGAAAAACGGACTTCACCAGTGAATTCGCCATGAAATTCCTTGTTAGGTCTTACAACATCGGGGTGAAACTTGAAAGTCGAAAAAATTTTCCGTTTTTCGCGTTTATCTCGGAAACTAAGCGTCGTAGCGCGAAAACGGGCAATATCCATGATCACAACATACGATCAGGTTTTTCGCGATTTCCTCGAAAACTAAGAGTTGGATCGAAAAACGAACTTCACCAGTGAATTCGCCATGAAATTCCGTGTTAGGTCGCACAACATCTGGGTGAAACTCGAAAATCGAAAATTTTTTCCGTTTTTCGCGTTTATCTCGGAAACTAAGCGTCATAGCGCGAAAACGGACAAATCCATGATCCCAACATACGATCAGATTTTTCGCGATTTTCTCGAAAACTAAGAGTCGGATCGAAAAACGGACTTCACCAGTGAATTCGCCATGAAATTTCGCGTTAGGTCGCACAACATCGGGGTGAAACTTGAAAGTCGAAACATTTTTCCGTTTTTCGCGTTTATCTCGGAAACAAAGCGTCGTAGCGCGAAAACGGCAAAATCACAACCTACAATCATGTTTTTCGCGATTTTCTCGAAAACTAAGAGTCGGATCGAAAAACGGACTTCACCAGTGAATTCGCCATGAAATTCCGTGTTAGGTCGCACAACATCGGGGTGAAACTTGAAAGTCGAAAAATTTTCCGTTTTTCGCGTTTATCTCGGAAACAAAGCGTCGTATTGCGAAAAAGGGCAAAATCCATGATCACAACATACGATCAGGTTTTTCGCGATTTTCTCGAAAATGAAGTGTCGGATCGAAAAACGGACTTCACCAGTTAATTCGCCATGAAATTCCTTGTTAGGTCTTACAACATCGGGGTGAAACTTGAAAGTCGAAAAATTTTTCCGTTTTTCGCGTTTATCTCGTAAAAAAGCGTCGTAGTGCGAAAACGGGCAAAATCCATGATCACAACATACGATAAGGTTTTTCGCGATTTTCTCGACAACTAAGAGTTTGATCGAAAAACGGACTTCACCAGTGAATTCGCCACGAAATTCCGTGCTAAAACGCACAAAATTTGGGTTCAATTCGAAAATCGAAAAAATTTTTCCTATTTTTGCAAATATCTCGGAAGCGAAGCCTCGAAGCGATAAAAGAAAAATTTTGAAGTCATAACCTACCATCATATTTTTCGCGAATTTCTCAAAAATTAATAGTCGGATTAAGAAACGAACGTCACCAGTGAAATCGCCATGAAATTCCGTGCTAGAATGCACAATCTTCAGGTTGAATTCCAAAATTGAAAAATTGTTCCTGTTTTTGCAAGTATCTCGGAAACGAAGTCTCGAAGCGAGAAAAGAGGCAAAATGTGAAGTCACAACCTACGATCTTGTTTTTTCACGTTTTTCTCGAAAATTAGGAGTCGGATCGATAAACGGACTTCACCAGTGAATTCAACATTAAATTCTGTGTTAGGACGCAGAACATTGGGGTTGAATTCGAATTGGATTAGGGTTGAATTTCATTGCGAGTTCACTAGTGAAGTCCGTTTTTCCATCCGACTTTAATTTTCTAAAAATTTGCGAAAAACATGACCATAGGTTGTGACTTCAAATTTGGCCTCTCTTCTCGTTCCGAGCCTCCGTTTCCGAAATATTCGCAAAAATAGGAAAACTTTTTCGATTTTGGAATTGAACCCCAATTTTGTGCGTCCTAGCACGGATTTTCATTGCGATTTCACTGGTGAAGTCCGTTTTTCTCTCCGACCTTTAATTTTCGAGAAATTTACGAAAATCCTGATCGTAAGTTGTGACTCTCCGTACCATTGCTTGCATTGAATCTTGTAGCACTTCCGTTATTCAGAAGGATTAAATCATCGTAATTATCAAGCCATTCTTTAATCGATTTACCCCTTCCATCAGTTCTTTGTGAACCCCACATGATATTATGGCGGTTAAAATCTCCCACTACTATGAATGGTTTAGGGAGTTGCGTGATAATATTGTCAAGTTCGTGAATATTCAACGTTTGGCTATTTGGTAAGTAAATATTGCACACAGTCACCACTATATTAAGCTTAATCGATACGGCCGCGGCTTCTAAGGAGGTTTGTAGTGGGATATTATGATTAAAACATCTTGTTTCACAAAAGTCGCAACTCCCCCACTTGCAATTAGAGCATCTCTTCTATTGCAGAATACACTTTTGTATCCACGTAACTGAGTACATGAGTTGCCTTTAAAATTGGTTTCTTGCAGGCAGAGAATTTGGGGGCTGAAGTCGTTGATGAGAATTTTTAGGAAAGACATTCGGGAGTGGAAGCCATTACAATTCCATTGGATAATATCCATTAAGAAATGTAGAAAATAAATGAGCGTAGCATTAGACTGAAGACGTCTGTGATGTATCCATGTCAGTCATCACTGCATCAAGTTTTTTGATAATTCTCGAGCATCTATTTTTCACACCACGGTTTGGTAGTGTTTGGTGAACATCTCATAACATTGCCGTTACTGCTGCAAAATCATCTGTGAATTCCCTGGCAATTGTCACAGTACAGTTATTACCTTTCGTTCTGTCAAAGAGACTTTGGAGTGTATTTAGATTTAATGGGTGATGAACATTGGGGGATTCTAAGATGGCTTTAGTATCAGACCACGACTGGTCAACATTTTCAGAAGAGGTTTTCACTTTTTTCTTCTTTTTGGAGGGATGTTTCTTTATTTTTTCTTTATTCTCCGCAGTTTTATCTTCCATGTCAGAGGTTTCCGAGTTACTGTCAATCTCGCTATCTGTTTGATTGCTAATCAGATCTGTATTCGAGCTTACAGTAGATAACGGTCTCTTTAATCTGACAGCGTTGCAAGAAAGGTCAACGTCCGTTGAGTTTTCATTTGAGGCAACTAGGTTTCTCACGGTCGGCTCGAGGGGAGGAGAGGTAAGTAGAGGGGGAAAGCTGTCAAGGTCAAGGTTAGGGCTAGAACTTTCGTTCGGTTCGCTCTCGGGAAGCGTAGGTACAAATGCATTGGGAGAAACATTATTAGAATGATCAAAACTCTCATTATTTGATTCTGTGATTTCTACTTCCGTAGGGAGAGGTAGGGTATTAGTTAATTGGGAGTTACATGGATTTGGGCAGTTTTTAGCAATGTGGCCCTGATTTTTACACAAAAAACAAATAGGAAAATCAGGGGTTACATATATCCAATGGGGGACATTATCCATAAACACTTGAAATGATTCAGGTAATTTATGTTCATCATCCGGTGAAACAAATGTTTGGCGGCGAAAACTGAGGATGTGGCTCAAGTTGGGATTATTAAATCCAGCACGAAGAAATGTTAACGGTACTACAGTTTTAACACCGAATGTTAGTAATGCTTCTTCAATCACTTGACGCGGTATACTCGGGCAAACATTTGACAGAATAATTCTTTTGTTCCTGGAGATTAATGGTCTTATGGGGAATACTTGATTAGCCACAACAATGTTCTTATGATTGTAGACTAGATCATCTGCGACATCTTTGCTGGATAGGTACACACAGAGTCTGTTGTTTGATATTTTCGAAGCAAACTTAATATGAGAAGGATTAACTTTAGTTGATAACTTTTCAATAATTTCTACTATTGGTGCACTATTTGCCGATGATAGCATTTTCTTTCTTTGGAAAGAGAGATTGCATGGTAACTTTAGCATAGTTAATGGTTGTCTTACTGTTCTGGTCTCCTGAAGATTGATGAACTTGAGAAGGCTCCATGATGATCACGAAAAGAACTTTTCACTTACAGTGGTCCACATAAATATTGGGACACCCGTAAATTTGCGAATATTATGCCGAAACATGAATAAGAGGAAAATACTTATTTCATGTAAACTCTAATTTGAATATAGTCGAGTGTGAAGAGAGGGAATACCAGTAAAATAATTTATTTCAACAATATATTATATCGAAATTAGTAATTTTAATATGAAAGGACCAAGTTCGACATCAACAAAAGTATTGGGACACTGAATGTCAGGATAATTTGAGTGCAAAATATGGAGATGAGTGAGCGTGGGAAAACGGAACAACTTTCCGAAACCTTGAAAAGGGTTCAGTTACTTCGTTGGTTGCGTGGGAACCAGAAGGAAGGGCAATGGTGCACAGAAGAAAAAATGTTAGCTTTAATACGCGTCAGTTGGTGATATTCCAGCATGAAAAAGGAAACAGCATCAGAAAAATTGCGAACATGTTTCGAATGAAAAGAACAACAGTGTATAATATTATTAAACGTACAAAAAATATGACAGGATTGAATATAAATGTCAAACGGGGCGTCCTAGAACATTTTCTTCCACAGAAGAAAATTACATTTTAAGAAAAATTAAGAAAAACCTTTTATTACAGCGACACAGATTACTGCTGAAGTGGAAACTGAAATTGGAAAACGTGTGCATCCCGAAACTGTTTGGCCTGTTTTGCACAGAGCCAATTTCCACAGCAGAATCGCCAGACGAAAACCGCACATCAGTGCAGTTAACATCAAGAAAAGAATAGTGATCGCGAATGACCACATTCTGAAAGACGAAGACTCGTGGAAACGGACGATCTTTGCAGACGAGAGCAAATATAACTTGTCTGTGTCGGATGGACGAAATACCGTGTGGAAGAGGCCCAATGAGGAGCTCCGAAAGATTAATGTTAAACCGACAGTAAAACACGGCGGTGCCAGTGTAATGGTTTGGGGGTATATGGCAGCCAATGGAGTGGGGGAATTAGTGTTTTTGGACAAAATTATGGACCAACATGTATACTTAAACATTTTAAAGGACAATCTCAAGAAGAGTGCAGAAAATTTAGGACTTTCTGGGTTATTTCAATTCTACCATGACAATGACCCAAAGCACACTGCCCACCTGTGAAGCTGTGGCTTCTTTATAATTGTCCCAAAGTGCTCCATCCTCCTCCACAAAGTCCAGACATAAATCCCATTGAACATCTGTGGGCAAAATTAGAAACTGAAATACGCCAGAGCCCTATTGTTAACAAAGAACATTTGAAACAACGAATACGGGAGGAGTGGGGGAAGATTTCCTCGGATTATACCCGAAAGTTAGTAGAAAGTATGCCAAAAAGGTTCAAAGATGTCATTAAAGCTAAAGGTGGGCCCACAAGATATTAGTACTATTTTATTCAAATTTTAGTTGTAAAAATTACCAGTGTCCCAATAATTTTGTTGAAGTGCCAAAGGAGCAAATAGTTTTGTGATATGTGAATACAGACTTTATTTTTTAGATTTGCTTGCTTTTTTTAATACTATCATTTATGTGATAATTCTTCGTTATTTGGTTTCATCATTAAAGTGTTTTATAACATTAATAGGATTTTTTATTGAAGGATATATTACAAAATTGCCCCTGTCCCAATATTTTTGTGGGCCACTGTAGTTAAGCAATATCACTTCATGTAACAATCCTCCACTTCTACCACGTTTAACATTACACTGACAACCACTGAGACAGTGAACGCT
>JAHLJT010008756.1:74846748-75043618 GCA_031308135.1 Acheta domesticus
CCATACTTTTATCAAGGAAACCCTAACCAAACTTTGTTGAGATAAAGAATCCTACTTGATATGCTATAACTACATGTAATCAACGAAATGTAGGGTAAGAATAAGAATTACATTTCAGTTTCCAACTTTACATTGGTTACAGAACACAAATTCCAAACCAATTGCAAGCTTTCTAAAACACAGTAAATAGTGTCAAGGTGTATTTAAATAATTACCTTTCCTGCGTTTGAGGTACTATCCAAATTTCCAGCTTCGACAAGTATATGGGTTTTAATAAGATCGACAAGTACTTCAATTTCCAAGTTGGAAAAACGAACAGCTCGTTCGCGTTCACGCTCCATCATCCAAAAAGCTCTCTGAAGATTAGGTACATGTCTTCTTGTGCCTTCAAAATACAAATATATTGTTAATTTTTTTCATCCGATAATCAGCAATATAAGTCAGTGGTTTGTGTCAAAACCGGTGTTTAAAAAAAAGTAATTGCATACACCGTTTATTTCATAAAAAATTACACACTCAGTCTCCGTGGATTGTACGGAGTATCATTATCTACACTAGCGAAATCATCGCGCATCTCGAGACGAAATCACAACTCTCCGCACTTTTTGAGCATTTCGCAAATATCATTTTTCAAATGCTTAAGTTAGTCCACCCTGAGGACCTTGTGAGAAAACGTTGGCATCACTGGTCCGTTTCCATAGCAATACGTATCGTGACAAAAGCAGCTGAAAAGCACTGCCACGGCGAGAAATAATCTCCAGTCAAAATCGGAACCCAGATGCTCATAGGTTAACTTAGTAAATACCACGGTGGTTAATACTCAAGTGTGAGAGAAGTCGAAAGAGTCAATGCTCAAGAATAATTCGCAGGCGACAATCACCCACGAGCAGAGTGGAGTCTAACTAACCTAATGTATTTAAGACAGTTGACTCTTCACTATGTTTGTCCAAAGTTGGTGACGAGGCTCCAAGCTCGGCTTTCACGATTTAAATTGGAGATGAAAAATTCCAAGAAGTAAACAAAATTTTCTGAAACTAATAATTTTAGCGTGTTCCAAAATGTACAAGCTAATATATTTCAGTATGAAGGCAAATACTTTAAAAATCACAGAATGGAGAACTAGGTTCTTCTCTCTCATAAATACGGCAATTGATCCGCACAATCATTTTCCTGGAAACATTCATTTAATACTAGTTAAGAAATTTCAGGGAAATGTTGCTTTCGTCAGACATTTTTGTCCACACAAAATCCTATAACTTTTTCTTTTAATCCTTTCGTTACCATTCGTTTTTCTCGTGATCTCATGGTATGCAAGTTTTAATGTTGCTTTCTTTATACAGAGCTACAATTTCCACAATGTAAACAAGATCCCTCAATTATAAATGAACACGGACCCGGCAGAGGCGGGATTTCGGATCTTTCCTTGGGGGGGACAAATTTGGGCGCTATTGTGAACACGAAAAATTCGTTTATATGAATGGTTTTAATTAATTGTGCTGTAACTACATACACTGTTTTCAATTTTATTAATTATTTAGTTGATTATTATTGAATGTTATTAATTAGATTAGATGAACACAGAAGTGACAATCCTCATTGTTATTTGAACGGTCCGAACTGTAAATTCAACAATATATTTTTCTCAGTGAATCATATATCAAAATTTTGAAAATTTGTATTGTTTATTATGATCAAAAATGTTTATACATAACTGTAGGATACATATTTTGAAATCTACATTAATAAATTATTTTCATTAAAATGCAATCTTCTGTGCAAGGTGATAATATGAGCCTCCACTTTTATTTCGACTTCAGTGCGCATGTACATTAAATTTTGTCTTATAAAGTTTATTGAAAACACAACAATTTTCTGTAAAAATGAGCTCAAATTTCTGCATTTTCAGAAACACTTAAACACCGTTTTCTCAAAAACGGCTCCAAATTTTTTTCTTCGAACTTTTTATAGGGATAATGCTAATTGCAGTGTTTAAGATGGCATAAAATTAATTTTGCTGCATTATTTTGTTTCTTCAATAATTACACAAATGTAATTTTGTTGAAATGTCTTTAATATGCACATTATCGGCGATTTGTATACATTATTGCATTTGTGAGTGGCAGATTCACACGACTTCATATAAAGCTTTTCGAAATCGAAATAGTTTTCTGTAAAAAAGCGCTTTTCGCATTAACACATTTGTGAGTGGCAGTGCTTGAAACGACTTCCAGTAATGTGTTTCGACATTTCAATGGCTTTCTGTGAAAAAGAGCTTCAAAGTTTGCATTTACAGTAACGCTTAAACGCCATTTTCGTAAAAACGGCCCCAAATTTTTCGACGAAATTTTCCGTTTAGGACGAGGTTTTACTCTTCAATAATATTCTTAAAGTAGTTTTTCGGTTCTGCCATTAGGAAACCGAAAAATTGAGCAAAGGTGAAAAAATGTTCGGGCGGCGATTGATGGTTGTTGGCATAAGGATGGGGCCCGACCGAAAAGTCAGCCCCGACCAAAGAAATTAGGAAATTAGCTACTACGAGAAAATCTGTGCCATTCTGTAGCTCCACTAGTTCCTTTTTGTTTTGGCCCTAGAATTTTTGGTGTCATCTAAAACAAGTTGTAGTGTATGTAATACAAGCCAGTTTAAGTTTGGGGCTCATACGTATATATACGCTCGTATATGCACCATAGTTCGGGGCTCGTTTTACAACCATCGCCATATTAAAATTCTGCAAACTAAAATCGGTCTATGATAGTTCGAAATTACACATTGAATGCATAAAAACAACGTTTAAAACATATTGTATTTCATTCGTTAAAAATCAGAATCGGTCTAAGCGAACTCAGCTCTAATTAAAAGCCAAAGACATAACCTTCCAAAGCTTTTAGAACCGAGAAAACACGAACACCTCTGTTTCACATCAGCTCGCATATACAACTGAACCACAAAGCTATATTAGCAAATTGCTCCTGCTAGAATGTTTGCGATATATGAAAAGATACCAAGGGGGCTCATAATATGTGAATGATTCATATCACCACCTTTAACTCTATCTACATCTAATAAACGGGAAATATTTCTTTTTGAGAGTAAAAATTTGAGTGTTATGACTAGACCTCAGAATTTTACTCACAAAAAAGGTTTGATTTTGGCACCTAAAATAGGCAACAAAATAACAAAATTAGGCACTAAAAGGTATTAAAATCGACGTTTGAGGCACTTAAAATAGGTTACAGAATGACTAAGTCTGACAAAAAATAGACTGAAAAAGTTATATTTCTGGCATGTAGAAATTGTCTCAAAAGGATTAAATTAGGCAATTTTTATTATGCAGGAAAAAGTATTTTTACATTTATGAAAGAGATTACAAGCATATTTTCTTCACATTCATAATTAGCAGTATAGTAGGCCTATATAATCAATATTTTCTCCAAATTTTCTTCAATAAGGCTGTCTTGTCTATTAAAATAATTTTTAAGGCTGAAAATGAACTTTTTACTGACAGATTTATAGGAGCAAACGAATTTAGTTACATTGCTCATGCTCATGTCTCCTGGAACTTTCTCACTCGTCCCATCTTCCCACCCCCAAAAACGTGTACCACACGACCCATTTAAACAGTGAACAGTATTTTGTGATATACGTCTGTCTGAGAGTAGGCTTTTGCCAGGCCTATCTGTCGCTTTCCTAGACTGGACTTCGCAGACAACGCGCTGCGGCGATAAGCCTCAACCTGCCAACAGCGCAGCTGCATCAGGAATGGGTGCAATTGCCCAAGAAGTGCATGCTGATCGGAGACGAGCGTGAAACATCCTTATTATGTTGACTTGCAGGGCTTTTTTGTGCGTTATTTTGAGTGAAAGATTTCGGTGCTGTGTTCGATCACACAATATTTGCATTTCGGAAAAGTTTTTGCGTTTCCGTTAAACGAATTTCAAAATTTAGCATTTAAAATACTATCGTTTTCACTCTTTCGAAATCACTTATTTTAGGCAAACATATATTAAAATAGACATCAACCGCCCTTTTTAGGACATTTTAGGCATATTAGATGCTTTCAGTACATCTATTTTCTCATGATTCGTAAACATTTGCAATTATTTTTCACAACATTCTAAATAGGCATTTGTCCTAAAATCAGAGGTCTAGTTATGACTCATGATTTTAGGCATTAAACTGTTTAATTTCCAAGTAAATAACGATTAAAAGCAATATACAATTGAAAGAGGATTTATTAATAAGGGATATTCAAAATAACACTGGACACTATCCCGCGCGTTTTATACTGAACTAAAGTTCACCAATTTATTAATGTATATTATTCGCTCCGCTTAACAAAATTATTGTTTACTTAATTATTATTACAATTCTTCTCAAAATACAGAAACAAATAAATAGTTTATATATAAATTTGAAGATTTGCGAAATGAAGTGAAATTTATATTTTTTTAATTTGTCCCAAGATTGGGGGGGGGGCACTTGCCCCCCCTTGCCGCCGCCCCCCCCCCCCCCGAATCCCGCCTCTGGGAACCGGGTTAACCCTTGCGGAGGCTCCAGTGCTGACTTCGTGTGGCGGGCTCATAATTCTGATCACTCGATTATCCAGTTATAGCTTAAGGAAAGAAAAAAAATCAAAATTCGATTTTCTACTCAGAGAGTAATGCCAAAATGTCTGTTAAGAAATAATTTGAGTGCGACTAATGATACTTTTCGAAAGAAAGAAAAAAAAAGCATAAGAACTTATTTGTGCATACTTGGAATCAGTGGTAAGATTTAAAACATTACACAAAATAACTACGCCTGTTATTTATTATATTTTCTATTTATGTGCATAAAATCTACAGGAACAAGTTCTGAATAATAAGAATTAATAGAAATATTTATTTTCAAAATACGAGTTTACAATTCATTAATTTCAGAGGAAAGAGGAGAGACTTTCAATCTAATGTTTTAGTTTTCGGTTATGTTAACATAACATTTCTTGTCATGCATTCATTAACAGAAGCTCTTACTTTTTACTTTCCCGTATACGTACGTATACACGGATTGATATAGGTAGTATAGGGAAAGTTATGTAATGCTGTGCGAAAAAATGGCGAATTTTCGGCGGAAAAAAATTAATTGCCGGGCCGTGAAAAGGAAAAAGTGGATAAAACTAGTTGCTAAATTAAGAAAAAAATCCCCTAACACGTGGTGTAGCCAGAAACCCTGTTTTCTAGGTTCTTGATACCGAAAACAAAATTAAAAGGAAAACGTCCGTCTGTCTGGCTGTCCGTCTTTCCGTCTATCTGTGAACACTGCTAGCGCCTACCATATGTACGATTTCTTCCAAAATGGATATTGCCCGGTCGATCTGACTCTAGTCGAAGCTTTGAGATTTTGAAAAAGATTCTTCAAAATTTGGAGGTACTTTATATAAAGCCCCCCGGGGATTTTCAAAATTTTCTCGAAAACGGCTCCATTTTTTAAAAAAAATTTTGTATGAATAGAGTAAAATACACTTATTTACATGGCATAGGTCTGATTTTCACGGATAACTCTGAAGTTTCTAAAATTGTGAAAGTTTGAATTTTTTTCGGCATCTTTCTCCAACTACAAAATTGAAGATAGAGATTTTTTCTTCAAATAAAATTTATTCTGCATATTAAGTTCTTTCATAAAGGTCGTGTAAATGCTTTTCAAAATTTTAGTAGTTTTCGTGCAATACTGGGTACAATATGTGCAATTTTAAAAAATTACAAAAACAAGATTTTCTCAAAAACGGCTCTAAATTTTTTCTTTAAACTTTTGGTAGGGATAGTGGTAAATGGACTCTATCAGATGACATAAAAGCCATATTGCTCTATAGATTGTTTTTTTCAAAAAATACAAAAATGTAAATTTTTTCACATTTTTCTCACGTCTATTATATTTACATTAGCGGCGATTTTTTCACATTATTATATTTACGAGTACATGTGCTTTAAATAATGTCAAGTAAAGTTTATCGAAAACACAACAGTTTTCTGTGAAAAGTAGCTCAAAATTGCGCATTTTCAGAAACGCTCAAACGCCATTTTCTAAAATATGGTTTCAAATTTTTTGTTCAAACTTTTCGAACGTATAGTGCTAATTTCACTGTTTAATATGGCGTTAATTTGTGGGTATTTTTTGGTTTTTCAAAAATTACAAAAATATAATTTTTTGAAAGTTCTCTCATACGGTTAAAATGCACATTTCCAGCAATTTGTAAACACTATTACACACACACAAACACAAATTTGTTCAATCTGTGAGTATAAGTGCTTCAAACGACTTCAAATGGAGTTTTTTGAAAACTCAAAAATGTTCCGTAAAAAAGAGCTTCAAATTTCGCATTTAGAGTAGCGTTTAATCGTCATTTTCTTGAAAACGGCTCCAAATTTTTCAAATAAAATTGCCATTTAAGGCAAAGTTTAACTGTTTTCTTAATATTCTTAAAATAACAGTTTTGTTTTACTATTGTGAAACCGAAAAATTAATAAAATGTCAAAAAAATGTAGTGTGGGTGGCGATAGATAACAGCTGTCAAGAGTATTGGCAAGGCCGAATAGCTAGCCGAGACCAAACGAAACAAAAAACTAATACGGGAAAGTCTGTGCCATTCTGTAGCACTACTTGTTTCATTTGCGTTAAACGCGTAAGTCGCATTTGTTTTTCCGGGTAGCTCCAATGCTGGATGTGTGTTTGCGGTGCGCCAGGAAAATCTCTCCACAGATGAGAGTGCTATACTTCGATCAATTGATTGATTGATTGTTAGTGATTCTTGGCACGTCAACTACTAGGGTCATTATTCCTATTAATGTTTTTGCTCGGGAGGTGGCGGTGGTAGCGGCTCTTCCTCCGCTGGTTTACAGAGATCCGGCACCGACCTACCGTCGGCTAGCGGCGAACCAGGTATATCCCACCAGCGGGGCATCGTCCCACAGTGATCAATTTTGCTTCGCTAGGTGGACAAAAATCATTTCTTGAAATCCAGAGGTCATAGAAAAGCGAAATTTGGCTGAGACACTTTGAAGATCAATCAAAATGAACAGACATGTATGTGTAACGTCTATTCTGACTGTTGCACTGTAACAAACTTTATCGAAAAAATTTCAGTATAGATATTTGTTGTAATTATAGACGGCAGTGCAAGAAGTGAATAAACGGCAGTGTAAGAAAACGTGCGCAAATAATCTTCTCCCTCATACGTCATATACAGTTTTCACTGTTTTTTGACCAAATAAATCAAATTAAACCAGTCATTTTTTGGCCAAACAGAATGAGGTAATACTAAATAAACATTTTTTAACTTTCACCACAATTGTCATTGGCACTCCCACGAACAAGCGCATGCAACACTCAGAGCTGCGCCTTCGAAATATTCTTTGTTTTAAAAGATGTGAAGTAATAAGAAAAGTGGTGTGATTATGACACTTCATTGAGTATGTTTTTCTTCAATTTGAAATAATCTTAAAATGTTATTTTTTAAACACATTTGGTAATTAAAGCATAAGCCACAAAACAAAGATTGAAATAACAAAACATGGAGTAAAATTATGGTTATGTGAAACCATGTGTAATCTGTTTCCAACTTCGTGCTACTTTGCGCCTGCTAGAAGGAAATGCAAATAGTATTAACTTACATTAATATTTAAAAACATTTTTCCTAAATATATTTATAAATTTCATGGTGGAGTAACATTAATATAACTTACTTACCATGCCGCTTTGGACCCTCAGAACGTTGTAATTCAGATTCACATTCTGTAAGGTCATTATCTCCGTCAGCATCCCAATTGCCTCCGACAGTTTCTTCCAATTGTTTAGGTAGTGTCAAAAGAGAGTGCACTTCGTCTGACAGATTTTTGTTTTTCTTAGTAATTTTCCTTAAACTTGTGGTGAAGGGGTCTGACGAGGGAAGCAGATTGTGAAGTATGCCTTCATTTGTATTACTTCAGGACATTTATCGCAAGTGGTTTTCTCTAAAATTTCTGTATTCCTTGTGTCATAGCTCCTGAACATCTTCCGAGAACTGTCCAATTTGCAGTAGCATAGAGTCTATAACATCGGTTCCGTGAATTATAGGGGGACAAGTTTGAAATCTCCCTTTTAGGAGGTGCTTAATTTCGCGGGCTTCTCCCACCGCTGCTACAGTGCCAGAATATCTGACCTACTGCGCGCACGCGATTCGTCGCCCTCCCCCAGCAAGAAGGAGCTATAAGTCATTAATGTCACTGCAGCCTTCGCTGTGTGACGTCATTGTCGTTCTCACATTCAGAGGAACTGCCCCGTTAAGAAACGATAATTTTGTCCACTTTTGCTTTCGTCGCCATGTCTGTTTTCATATATTCTTCTTCGATTTTCTTAATGTGTTCACAACATTTCTTCCATTGATTTGAGCAACATTTAGAAAATAATATTCGGCATACATTTTCTTTCACTCATAGACCGGTACCGATGCTTTCTTTCGTAACATGATTCCTAATGGAACTCCAAACTAAATCAATGGAATTGAGATCGGGATGGTAAAGAGGGAGCCTGATGTTCAGGTTATATTACCTGCAAACGGTTGTCCTAGTGTTAGAAACAAATACACACAATATTACGCCTGTGAACTTCACTTGAAATTAGGCCTACGCTAAGAGACGCCACGCTGCACAGCACTCGAAGACGAAAGGGACAGGACTGAGGACCAGGGGCGATGCTTCCAATACATGTTTCTTTTACTGAATTTTAATATATTAAGAGTCAGCGTTTGTGCACAGACAGCTGAAACTGTTTTGATTTGGATGGCTGACACTTTTACTGCTGTGCGTTGGGCCACGAACAAAGCAGCCTGTCTGTGCGTTCAGACCCCCCTCCCCTCGACCGGCCACGCCGCCTGGCGCGCAGAGTGAGTGAGAGAGCGATATTTTCAGGGGAAGTGATCGGTTGATGTTGGGAGTCACCCCTCCTCGCGCATGCGCACTCGAAGGGAGCTTCTGAGTTGCTGGCCTATAGTATCTTGTGCAATGTGATAGGCATATGGAACCATGGATAGAGAGTTAACATACAATTCTGCTGTTTTTTAAGTGTAACTCCTGAATGACGGCACATTTATTGGATGCCCACTTGACATGGCAGAGAGAATAGTTGAGAATCTCTTGATCAATTCACAGTCAATTCCTGTTATCTCAGATGACTTTTCGGGATTTTCAAAGAAATGTCGTGCAGTATTACTGTCATTTTAATTTCCACCTCCTTGCTTTGGCACATCTACAATCAAATACATCTCGCTCCAAACTTCAGTCTGAATTTCTTTTTTTTCTACGTTCAACGTCTGCCTTTTCTTTTTCTCCAACTCTGTCTCTCTGCAACTTTCTCCAACTGACCTCCATTTTCTAAGTTTCCAATTTATAAGAAATTTGCAATAAGCACTCAAAGAACCTTATACAAACGTGGAGAAGAGAAAAACCAAAGGAAAAACTTTCTTTCTTGCACTCGTGTTTTTTTAACTTCCTCTAGGTCATTCATAATTTTTGGAGAGGCCCCACAAATATAGCAAACTCGCTGGGATGAGCTCATCATTAAACCACAGAAAACTTTACTACCTACCATTGTTTTGATTAGAATGTGTTTTATTTCAATTTTGTATTCACCAAATGTTACAAGTGTGGGTTCGAGTCGTATTATCTCCTTCTCTATCCGCTGAAACTCCTCCCTGATTGTTGCGGATGTTTCTTTGATGAATTGGAAAGGGAGCGGTCTGCACTAACGAGTAGATTTTCTAGGATTATCCCAAAGAATTTCTTCAGATTGTGCTGTTCTAGGGGACACTTGCAGAGGGACAACGCTTGAAACGAACATATCCGCATCTGACGCAGCAGTTTCTACCTCCGAGAAACGCTACTTGTAGGTGCTGTGACCATCACTCCCGTCACAACCCCATTTCCAAATCATCTGCAAGTTTTTCTCAGTTTTTTCATCACAAATTTTCAAAATATTGGTAACGATTTCCTGGATTTTGCACAAATGCGTTAAAATCAGATCTAAAATGTCCTGAAGGTTAATTTGAGCCAAAGAATCAGTTAGAGTCAAAGTCGAATTATCCAGATAACATTGAATTTTTGCTCCCAAGATTTTGCAGTAAGTAGGATAGAGTATACATATTTTTTCTGAACGCACTTTCTCTAAGTGTTATGTACGCGTTGCGAGTCATTTTAATGTCTAATATTAAACCTAGTGCATCTTCAGGAGAATAGCTTTCCTGTTTTGCTACGCTGGATTCTGCTATGCGCTTTATTCTACCCACGGTTCTAGGAGTACTAGTTAAAGCCTGTTCTATGACATCGGCAACCTTTCTTTGGCCACTTAACCGAAAAACTATGTTGAACGGCAAATGACAATTCAGAGGAGCTTCTTTCCTTTCGCTTCTTAGGCCTTCCTCATCTAGTTGTGGGGGTTTTTGAACATTTGGATACACTGATCTCTTCACCGAGTCATGCAGAGAATTTACTAGACAGCTTTGTTTCTGTTCGGTGACACTCTTTCCAACGCTTTGCGAGATTGTAACTAAATGTCCTGATTTTCTTGCGAATTTCCTCCTCAGTTGATTTCGACACTTTGTAAAGTCCCAATCGTGATATAATTAAATAAATTATTTTTATCAAGTGTTGTGACACACTGAACGTCAACGTCTCGACGCACGAACTCGAACATTCTCTGCGAGTAATAGCGCCGCACGAGAGTGCAGTTCTTAAAAAAGAAGAGCATATCTCAGAAAGTTGCGGATAGGTGCATGAAATACTGTACCAGCGTAGAGAAGAGATGTGTGGTAATGAGTCAGTACAATTATGAAGGCGAAAATAAATGAGCTTTTTTTTGTAGAGCTACACGAAATTTGAATCGTGTAAAATACATCTACATAAAACAGTGTTAAAATAATTTTTTTATCAGTATAATTTAGGGAAACTCCTTCAAGAATTTGTGTTACCACAGAGAGACATATCTGTGTTAGAGTGTTTCATGTCGACGCAGTCGAATTTCAGCTTGCAGTGATCAGTACAGACACATTCATAAGCTAATCGCGACTGGAGATAGCACAGGCGGCGGCGCACCGACGGCTGACTTCTGGACGTTGCCACATCATACCCATTGGTGTCAGTGTGTTTTTCAAGAAAGTTGATTTTTGCATTTTTATCCAGCTAGCAACGCTAAATTGATCAATGTGACGCGCGCAATGAGTCCCAGCCGGGACAAGCTGTAAGCTCCCGACTGGTATCCCGGTATGTGTGGTAGTTTAATGCAGGTTAGTGTGTTTAAGGGGAGAGGATAAGACAAAAAGAGGTAGGAAAATCGCATGTGGTCCGTGGCACCTTTTGTTACGGCACTGCTCCCGCATTCGCCTGGTATTGATCAGAGAAAACATGGAAAACTACCGATCAGAGCAACCAGCCGCTAGAATTCTCCTCCAGACCAGCGTTGCCAGATGATTAAATGTATATCCCAGTACCGACCTTCAAAAAAGCATGATACCAATGTCAGTAGATTTAAATTCTGATGTTCAGATTATAATTCTATTAAACTTCGATTTAATTACAGTATTCTTTAAGAGATCTTCAGTTGTTACGGTGTCATCCAATCGGGATCTTAAACGTCATCATATTGACGTTTAAGCTCCTGATTAGATGACACTAACAGCTGATGATCTGTGAAAGTACACTGTAAATTAATCAAAGTATAGGTCTTAAGGCGCACTGAAATTTTATTTAACTTAACACGATATCGGTACATTTTATATCGATAAACTAAATGGACGTTCTATTCTTTTCTACTATGGCTTGTGCTAAAAAGAGACCATCATGTCACTCTTAATATTTTTACAGCAGTGTTTTCACCAATATTATTGTCATTTGTAATATTAGTGTTTGTTTTGAAGTATTGGATAAAAATATTATAGAATCTTAACATTATACATCATCAGTTACCTTAGACTTAAAATCTTGGTATTTAAACGAACCAGGATGTCTTTATTCTGGTACATGGTTTCTTCATTAAAATCTGGTAAAAATACCAGAATCCTAGTACGTCTGGCAACATTGCTCCAGACAGCGACTGAATACGACCTAGCTGAGAAGCTAGTGCCGAAAATCCTGCCACCGTCGGGACTTGAACCTAGGACGTGCCTAGGACCTCCCGGTCAGAGGGGCTGCAGTGACATCACTTGATGCCCCGAGCCATCTCTCCTGGTGCTATACATCGATTTTTCTATAGTGGCCGACATTAAGCTATTGTTACACCTCCTTCCTTATAAAATGAATCTTTTTAACAGTGGTAAGCACATTTTCTGGGACCATGAGCTCCTTTGAGAAGGACATTCGCGAATTAATTAAAAAGATTTATTTTATAAGGAAGGATGTGTAACAATGACCTGATGTCATCAGCCACTACAGAAAAAACGAAGTATATCATAAGAAAATATGTTGGTAGCACGAACAACAGCTTGTAACAATGAAAACGTAAACTGCGTACTCACCACAATTATAACAGATCTTGGAAGTGATCTGGTTGTTATCAACATAAATGAAAATTTTAATAGAAGCTCCTGATTTAGCTCGGCGCGGAGTCTTTCCTGGCACTATGTAGCTACATGACAATAGCACCCAATCATAGTGAACGTTGTCTTCATTACCAGAAAGATTAGGCAATTAAATATCCATTCAAAATTTCGGGTGACATGCAGGGGCGGATTACGCATAGGCACAGGTGGGACGTGCCTCCGGCGGAAAAAAATGTGTAAAAAGCGTCTTTGTCATGTACGTTTTTTCTTTTTCTTTTTCTTTTTTAAAATTTGTGTTCCATGAGTTTTTGAACAAAAAACTCGAAAATAAAAAAATAATATTAGGCTAATAATACCTTCAGCTATACGACTTCTGATAAGGCAAAATGAGCGATGTTTACATTTTCAGAAGTCATACAATTAAGATTTGATTACAATTACTGAAAAGCAGTCTTCGTGTTACATCGATACAAATTCATATATATTTTAGAAATTATTCATATTGAAATCACGTATTTTTGATAATGTTTGAAGATGTCTTATTTCGTTCATATATTCTGGTGGTAAATGTAGATATCTACGTACTTTTCAGAACTGAAGGTAGAACAACGGTAGAATAATAAATCTGTGATCACGGGGTAAAAGTTCTTAAGTCAATTTTTGGCAAAATTGGGTTAAGTACTGAAACTACAAGTTAAGTATCAATATTTTATTTTAGTAAAACGCCCGAATTCAAATTTTGCCTTCTTAACGAGAAAAAACATTAAGAAATAGCGTTTACCGTAGGAACAAACGATGGTGCAAAATCTAATCCTTGTATTCTCCAAACTAAGATTTTTGACTTAAGAACTTTTACCCCGTGACCACAGAAATATGCATAACTACAACTACAATTCTTTTTTGTTATTTCTACACATCAAAATATACGATTTAAAAATTAATTGATTACCATTAGAAAAAATTGAACACGCATAAATTATTAAATAAATTATGTTTAATAAACGCTAGTTATACTTGTTATTATACATAACTTCTTTCCTGGGTTACTTGACGAAAAAACAATTGGCGGCCATTTTCGCATGCCTACAAGCGACAAAGTTGTTAATCCACTTCTGGTGAAATGTATAATGTAAATATTAATCTCTAGTATTTAGAATTTACCTGTAAAGCGCCGGCCTGTAGTTCTAGGCCCTGAGTCCATACTGTATTATGTTTCGCTCGAATCTAGATGGGCACAAATGAGTACATAAACACGTCGCTTGAAGAAAGTAGAGGTTATTGCATCACCTCAACAATACGATATCGACTTTTTTTCTCGGAAGCAGTACCGTCGTTTCCTATATCTTGGAGTGTGTGTTTGACTTTGATATCGTAAGAAAAGCGTTTTTTTAGTTTTTTTAAAAACCTTTTGAGGTTCACAATCCGCAGATAGCTTTCATTTGTAAGCCTCGGTTTCTCGAATTTTGAGTCTGGTTGTCTTTCTTCGTCTGTTGGATGTGACTTGATGACACTGTACAATTTGAACGTCAAATCTGCCAATTCTAAGTCCTTAAAATGAGCTTGCTGTTTGTTTAAACTCATATAATTCCGTCGGATTCAACATTTGAAGCACCAACTATTGCTACGCTGCCTCTAGCTCCACCAACACTATCGCGGCAATGAAGTCTGAGCAAGTTGTATGCACTGAGTAGCGTTGCCAGACGTCCCGCTTTTGGCGGGATGTCCTGCTTAACTCTTAACTCTAGTCACGTTTAACTGGTTCTTATGGGGCAGGCAAGTTGAATTTTTCCGACGACACTGCGCTCTAGCGGCAGCAATCCGCAATAATCCGGTGATCAAAGTAGAAGGAAGTATTGTCACGTGTATAATGAAAATAGGTATATCGCACAGGATTCTCGAATTATACATATTATCAATATATATTATATTAGACATAATGCTAATAACTATTACTTGCAGTTTTCAACCTGTTGATGTCGGAATATTCCAACAGAAAAGTTTAAATAAATGGCAGAAACTAGTATAAAGTTTTCAAGTATATAGTGTAAAGGAAGTCCATGATGGGAATAAGACGGGTCTTATAATTTCTTTTAAGCAGCCATAGTTAGCCTACAGTCCTCATGGGATAATTAAGAATGGTCCAGGATTTGAATTGTTGGAAACAAAGTGCCCTTACCAGTGGTGTATCTAGAGGGGGGCAAGGGGGGCAGCGCGCCCCGGGTGACACCAATTAAAATATTTTATAGTTGGAATTATACTTGGAATTTAAATCATTCACTTACAAATTTTATATATTAATCAAGACTATCTGATTTGGATCGATTGTCAATAGAAAATGACATTGCAATAAGATAGATTTAAATTATAAATATGTTTGCTGCCCTAAAATCTCGTAAACAGGTTTTATAAATAACATTTGTTGATAAATTATATTTAATTGTAATCAATTTATTTAAAAATTATGTTGCAATTATTCTTAATTTCATAGAATTTTTAATATACTATAAATAACTATTATGTGCAAATATGTTTGTATTTTTAATAAAATAATGTACAATCTATGCAGCAATTAATATTTTTATACTTAATTTATTGGGGGGGGGACACCATTAGCTTTGCCCCTGGTGACACCAGCTGAAGCTACGCCGCTGGCCCTTACTCATGTAAACATGGTGCAGTAGTGGACACGGAAGAAAAAAATTGTATCTTTTCCACATTTGGAATTTAATGAAAACGGTGATTTCAAGATAAAAGTTTCTCATGCTCATTATACTCGGCTTCAAGTATCTATGCACATACCTTCAATACACATTTGTCATTTTTTGGTCTATTCATCAGTCGATTAAGTTCATATTCTTTTTCATTGGGATGAAGAATTTTAATCATCTATTATTCCCAAAATTGAAAATTTCTATTTTACTTGTTTTATACCAGCTCTTGAAGCTAAATTATGGATCTCAAAAATCGTTGCACCAGCCTAATTTAAGGACCATTTTGTTTGAACAAAGTTTACATGATATCTATATAGGAGTGTTTTCTTTAGATTACATATTTTTTTACAATGTTATCACCTAAACCTAATAAATTTAATTAAATTATTATGACGCAGAGGCGGTTCTTTGTTATTTGCTAGAACACAGACCATTTACATTATTTTGTCCACATGTGTCATTAATACTCTCTTTCCCACTCGCGATTTGGAAAACAATAAAATTCCAAATTGAGGTTTTTTTAATTTTGCTCAATTAGGAACACAACAATTTCTTCCGCCTTTCCTCTTCTTTTTATTCGCGAATTTACTCATTCAAGTTTTTCTTTCTATGCATCAATTTACTCGAATACTTGCACTCCAACATATACAACTTACAGTGGAATACAACTGCGGTCACCGGACAACTTATAACTGTCGCCACCAGATGTCACTTCGGGCGTTGCTTGTCTGCCCCATACATTAAAAATACTGTCGTAACCTGCAATATAAACAGTAAGGTAGTATATGCACAAAATGGCTAATTTTCCGCAGAAAAAAATTCATCACCGAGCCGTGATAACGAAAAAGTAGCTAAATTAAGAAAGAAAAATCCCCTAACACGTGGTGTAGCCAGAATACCTGTTTTGTAAGTCTTTGATATCGAAAAACCAAATAAAAGCAAAACGTCCATCCATCTCTTCCCAGAATCTGGCCTGAGTCAACGCTCTAAGATTTTGAAAAACATTCATTAATTTTTGGGGGTACTTTACATGAAGCCACTCTGGACATTTTTCAAATTTTCTGAAAAACGGCTCCAAATTTTTTCTATAAATTTCTTGTAAGATTAGAGTAAAATACATTTATTAAGGCGGCGTAGGTTCTATTTTAACGGTTAAATCTGAATTTTCGAAAATTGCGAAAGTTTGAACTTTATTTGGCGTCTTCCTCCAACTACAAAATTGCAGATAGAGATTTTCCCTTCAAATAACAGTTGTTCCTCATAGGGAGTTCTTTCTTTAAGATTATGTACATTTTTTTGAAAATTCTAGTAGTTTTCGCGCAATATTGCGTGCAAAATGTGCAATTAAAAAAGTACAAAAAAAAAAAGGATTTCCTCAAAAACGGTTCCAAATTTTTTTCTTTAAGGTGGTTAGAGCGAGATACGTGTTTATTTATTTATTTACGTCAAAAACAGTTAAAAATTGTGTCTGACGAGCAATGGGGAGAAGTGAATTTTTGTGCACGTTTTCATAATTCTGGGATCTCTATCCTAAATCATATTCTAGTCGAATTTTGAATACAGAAAAGAGAGGTTTTTTTAAGTTTTGTTGACAAATATTCTCTCGTATATAATAAAATATATTTTCAAAAGGTAAATTAGCTATAAATTCCTGCCCTGAACCCCTTCCTACCCTTTCATGTTCTTCATGAAAGAATATTACTTTTTGCCGCGATAATATGGAAAACGATAATTTGAATAACTATATTTCTCACTGAAAAAGACGTGCACAAATAATGAAGTTACACTTATGTCCAGAAGCAAAACAAGGGACCATCTCAGCATTTGCTCAAGGGTCAGGGAAACTAGACGAAAAACCTGATCGAGATGGGGGCCATCAAACCAGAAACTGTGGTACAATACTTGTTACAGGTTCTTTAGAATTATACAGTCAAATGATAAATGATTACATTAACTATCATTGTTAAAATGAATGCTACTTTCCTCTTTGATGCTCAGTATAGTCTCGAATTGTATAGAAACAGTTATGCAGCAGAAAAGATTTTACTTGGGATTTAAACTTTTCTATCGAATTTAATCGTTTAATGTCTTCTGGCAAAGTGTTGTAGAGTAATGCACATGAATTGTATGTGAATTTTTTGTAGTGAGCTGTTGATACTGCCACCTGGTGAATATGATTACTACCGTCGTGTGTTATACTTATAGGCATCGGTGTTTGCTGAAAATATATTCCCGCCGTTAACAGGGATGGGCAAAGTCGTTCATTTATGTGAATAGTTCTTTATACAATCGTTCTTTTTAGTGAACTAGTTCGTTGAACAAGTTCAAAAGAACGAAATAGTTCATTTATTTTTGCCACGTACACAGGAATGCCATATTGGGCAAAATACCACCAATTGGGCGAAAAGCAAGCGTCGACTTGCAGGAAGAAAATGTATTTTGGGGGATTCCGTCCATTGGGCGGAATTCTTTGTATCCTAGAAGGGCTGTGTACGGTATGATTTTTTTTGCTTACTTAAATCGTCAATATTGATCACATTTTCCCACAAAAAGTACAAGTATTTATGGCTTCTGAGAGAAATGGCCTATGCACAAATGTTTGAGTTTTGAACACCATGCAGCTATTATGAAAATGCCTGAGCCCTTTCTTTTTAGATATACATTTTGCACCTTTTTCTAGAAATTGAACAAGTATTTAAGTCATAAAGCTAGGCTTAATAGGTAGGCTTTATCCACAAGAGTATTTTTAAACTTCTTGTGAACGTGCAGCTTTTTTGAAATGATCAGCCCCAGTGTCAGAGTCAAGCTTTATTCACCGGTTACCTTTCTTCCCCACGACGTTATTTGGCGGATTTTCCCAGAAGGGATCTGGCAACCCTGGACGTAGGTGTTTTTTCAACGTTGAAGTTGACCTTTTTTCTGACACCGTAGGTCGAAACCAAAAAATCAACCGAGACCATGAAAAAAACACACACTTAGCTCACGAAATAAGAACATTTCATTTCATTTTATTGTTAATAATACTTGGATTACGAGTTTCAAACAATATCATTGTTCTTAGATAAAAACAATTAGCACTAACCGTAATAATAATTAATTAAATTATAAATTATAAACTTAAGTTACTACAACTTGTTGCTTGTCCTAAAGAAATAAATAACTTATATAGTAAGAAATATATAATTATTGTAGCATTGCTCTCTTTGTCTGTGATAATTCCTTTAGTTTATAAGGGCAAGTTTCAATTAAGTAATTTTTTAGTGGTTTTTTGGTTCTACATCTGTATAAAAATTATAATATACAAATATGTGGAAAAGTTCGTTATTTTATATTGCAATAAGGTGTTTGTTGTCTTGGGGAATAGCAATAGGTTAGAGAGGATTACCAAGGGATACTTCGTTAAATTCCAATGAATGAAGTACTTTTTTCACGGTAACTAGACAGTTGTCTTGGAAATCGTCTTTTTTAATGGTTATAAAAAATGGAATATTTCATGTCCTGTTAACAATGCACAGAATCTGCCTTTATTGCAGACAGAAATATAGAATTAGATTTTTATGATACTAGTGGTAAATGTTTCATTTTATTTTGCGTGAAATGTTGCAACATGAGGCCGATAAGCCGAGTGACGCAATCCTATGAAATAAATAAAATCACTTTCACCACGTATGTCATACACCATTTGTAGACAGCCTTTTTGAGTTTCATTATATTTTAATTCAAACATAAATCAAATCTACGTTGTATTAAGTCAGCAGTAGCCCATGCGATCAGACGAAAGTATTTTGTTTTCATTGTTATATTCACGGTTTTATCTGAATATAATGTCTCTAATGAAATGCCACGTTCAGCGCTAGTGCTAAAAATTTAACTCACACTCAGCAGGCTTTGCTTACCCCAAAAGTAACTTCTTTTTGTAGGTTCTCTCGTGCCCGTGTCGCAAGACTTAGGGACAGCTAGGTGGCATCTACAAGAACACCCGTCTCGTATTAAATTATTTCTTTTGATAAGTATTTAACATGCGTCATTCTAGCCCAATTTTCTCATTTATTAAACAATCCTAAAAATGTTGCTTACAGAAAAGAGAATTCTACTCTTTGGTAGTTCATGAAAATTCATATTTTTGTGTATCTTGTCACACTCAACTCTGTACTTCAATAAACCCTTTTATAAGTACAATTACATTGGACTACAAATAAAGAATATTCTTATTTGTAAAATAAATAACTCCATGGGAATCATTAATCAAAGTTGCTGTTATTACTCTATGCTAGGCATTCTGCCAAGATTTGTGATATTTTTATACAGCAAGTTATCAAAATTCAATTCCAGCAATGCAAACAGCACGCAAAGGTACATTACATATAATACAAGCAGCCGGTATCCCCAAAGTCACTTGATTTCCGACCACCGCATGCTGAAACCTGCGCAATGAGCTCATGCGCACCCTAGCTGTATCTCTCATATGTGACCGCTGAACTACGGGAGAGAACTAATTGAACTACTGAACTAATGAACGATGACCGGCGAACTAAGAGAACTAAATGAACTAGGAACGGTGACCGGCGAACTAAGAACGCTGACCCGTGACAGATTAACTATAGTTCACTAAATGGTCGTTCCGTATCGTACCGTTCCTTTTCAAGAATGGTTCAATTGAACTAGTTCGTTCGCGATCGACACATCCCTAGCCGTTAAGTAAGTCATTTTTGACAAAAACTACTGATTCGTAAATCAGGAGACAAGGTAATGGTAAAATTCCTAGATTAATATAGAGAGACTTACAAGAATCACGTGGGTTGGATTTGCTTATTATTCGTACAATACTTTTTTGTAATCTGAAAGTCTGGGAGCTATAAGATGTGTTTCCCCAGAATATTATGCCATATGTCAGGCAGGAATGAACATTGGCAAAATATACACAACGAGCTGTATGAAGGCTGACGGAATTTGAAAGAATTCTGAACGCGTGGCATAATGAACTAATTTTGTGTTCAATTCATTTAAGTGGGCATTCCATTTGAGGTTTGACCGAATTGATAGACCTAAAAATTTTGTTACTTTAACATCAGTCAATGGCACACCGCTCATTGTCAATGGAGAAACTTCTCTTTCTCGCAAGATTCGACCAGAAAATCAATGTTAAAATCTCCGCATACAACAATGGATTCAAAAGAGCGATTGATGACTCTGATTAGTGTTATCTCTAGTTTTTCTAAGAACAAAATGTAATCTGCAGCTCTCTTTGTTGGAGGTCTGTAGATGCAAAGCAATATCATTTTTAGCACAGGAAGATGTACAACAGAAATTTCAAAAACATTTTCAACGGAATACTCATTGAATTCCGTCAAGGAGATAGAATCAATATTATTTTTAACGTAAATACAAGAACCTCCATATGCAGGACATTTATGAGATTCTCTTTTTCTACAATAATAGCCTGCGAGGTAAAAGTTTGGAATTTGGAAAATGCTAAGTTCATTAGGAGATAACCAATGTTCTGTAAAGCAAAGAACATCCATTTGATTTAAATCGCTCTGTAGAGCTGCCTCGATAAACTCAGTTTTATTTGAAAGAGATTGAACATGATGGTGCAATATCTTTATTTTTTGCAAGTACCTACACGAATGTTTTTCTGCTGCATCTGACTGTAGTTGCTATATATTTACTCCATTTTTACCTCGAGTGCATGGTCGAAGGTTGTAATGTGTCCCAGCAGTCACAGGTTGGGAGGAAATATGGGCGTCTTTGGTAGTGGGAATGGAAGAAACGGGAGTAGGTTTACAGGAGGGAGTAAGAGGGTTCAGAATAAGGGTGGGGGTGGAGAACGTAAGGAAGGTGAAAGGGATGGATTTTTGGCAGGAGGCTGCGTAGGACTGGAGTTGATGATGTATTGTGCAAGCTTTTCACGGACTGCATGTTTTCCAGCAAGGTTCATGTGGAGACCGTGCCGGGTGAAGTGTTTTACTGAGAGAAAATTGTTATGTTTAACATTGTTTTTTATTGTATTAATCAAAATATGAGAGGTTCTTCTATGTTCTGGGAAAGTTTGACCGTCTAGTTTTCGCATAACGAGGCCGTAAAGATTGTTGTTTTAACACGGGCTTTTATGGTGGCCTGACAGATCTGACCTGAAATTTTAAAATTGTGAGAAAAGAAATTGTTGAAAATGTTTTTAAAAACTCTTCTTTAGGTAGCTAGCATCTCGAAGAATCAATATGCGCAATTTGAAAGACATCTACTGTCTGAAATGGGAGAATTTTGCAAAATTATAAACCTAAATCAGTCCACGGGGAGACGTTCGCGCGCTTTCTAGTGTCTGGGACTGACGCACAACTCGGCAACAATGTGCGTGCCGCGCGCTTCATTCAAATCGAGTGATAAGTCCTCTAGTAGAGTTCTTACATCCCTCGGGGTCTTCTGAGCGCAATTAAAAGAACCAAAAGGTTCATATTCCAATTTTTATTATGCAAGATAAATAATGGATTATCATTGCCTTCTACACCATAGTTGCAAGATACCTTACACAGAACTCAAAGCAGCAATTTTTCAGTGTAGATCAATCAGAAGAGCTACTGGGTGGGCATTCAATTCACAAAGGTATTAGAAATAGACTTTTTAGTGGCATCAAATGTGTTGCAATGATAAAATACTTTTTTTGCTGGTGCTAATATCAACCATTGGAGGTTGATGCAGTAAATGTAGAGCTGAGTTTTGCTACTAGTAAAATAAAAAGGCTTGGGACTCCCGTCCTTGTACCCGGATTTTTTAAAATAAATATTAAACTCTTCATAAAATGTTTTTATCTGAATAATAATCATCAATCAAATAGTTTACTGAACTACAATGCTTGATTTTAAAAATAAATTGAATGGAACAATAAGAAAATAAACTTGTATTTGTAAATGAGAAATTTAAAAATCAATTTCTACTTCATAAGCAATTTGTTAGTTTACATCTGTATTTGTACAAGTATTTATTTATTTATTGATTGATAAATAACCCAAGACTAATGACATATACAATACAAATACAATTTTAACAAACAATAATTGTTCATCAACACTATTGAATAGTACAATAATTATTACCTTACAATTGGTATGTAACTAGCCATAAACCCACTTTCTCTGTAAATGCTCTAACTGAGCTCAATTTTTTATTTCCTATGGTATTTTGTTTTATAAAACAATTCCATTATTAAATACTGATTTTAATGACATATTGTTACCTACGTTTTCTTGGTAGAATATATTTGCTTGTCTCATTAAGTAATTATGTACATTGGAGTTTTTTCTTACCAAATATTCCGGGAGTAATTTATTTTCTAATCTGTATATAAATGTTAACATCCCTTTTAATCTTCCTTTCCACCAACAAATAGCCCAACTCTCTTAACATTGAACTAATATTTTCACTATGCCCTTTATTCAATATTTCATTCATTCCTCAATTGTGGTTTCATTGTAAACTTGCTATTTCCTTTTTATTTTCCATAGTAAACCTCTTTTCATTTTGAGTGCAATATCAAGACAAACGAGTACCATGCCACTTGGAAATCTCTTTTGAAGATTTTTATCTTCAATAATGTTATAATTTGATTATTGACTGTCTAAATAATACAGCTCTTAGAATTATATGATGCAGTAATTTCATTTTATCAGCTTTAGTTTGATTTGTACTCTACACAATAATCTTCATTTAAATCAATATCATAATATGATATAAAATTATGCTGAAAACATTGCAACCAGCAAATAGCTTCTATGAATTACCTAATTCTACCGCTGTAAATAATATGGCATATTGCAATTGCAAAAACAGTTTTAAAATTTCAATCAAAACTATTGAAACATACCATTTGGTCATGAAGTTTAATTACCTAAGCATACCTAAACATAAAATTGGGGAATAACTGAAAAACACATTTTATTGGGATAAGAAGGATAATAAGGAGCAGTAGGAGTCAATGATTAGGGTTTCTGTCAAATTACAATATAAAGTTTTATACAATATTGCTGAGAACCAAACTATTGAGCTTGTTGTTAAGTAACAGAATAATCTAAGGTTTATCTTAGCATTAGCACAGGTAATTCAAGAAATAAAAATTAGAGAGAAACAAACATTGAAAAAATACTTGAAAACTTTTTATTTAATTACTGTTCTCATGATATTGTAATTATTTCGTCTTCTCAAATTCCGCTTTGGAAACAAATCTTCCGCCAATTCGCTCAGATAGTGATGCACATTACCAGGCAACAAACAGTATTCAGTCATTAAAAACAACGAAACTTTGAAGCAACATGAGCCTTGAGCCGACATGCCTATCTCAAAAACATTACGGCGTTGTCCAATTTACCAAAGACTTTTCGCTCTTCTCAAAGTGTAAAGTTTTGCAATTGTTAGCGGTCACTGTACAAAAATATTCAGATATATTTCTATAATGCTTCTTTTTATGATTTTTCTCGTACTAATTGTGTAATAGTGCTTTTTTACATTCAATCTTATGCCTCAATTTTTCATTCCTCGGCGACGCGATCGGTTGGTACTAGTTAAGAAACTAGTCATCGGTAGGTCTTTATGTGGTATTAAAATATTTTTATTTTCCATCTATGAAACAAAATTAATTCTTATAATTAAGTAAAACTCAGCATAAGAGTTCCTATTTTGTTTATGTAGGTCTCACAATACCCACTTACATCGCAAATAAATAGTTTTGAACGTAATATGGACTCCCTGTCTACTAGGGAATATCTCGCTCTAACCACTTTAAACTTTTTGTAGGGATAATGCTAAATGTACTCTATAAGATGACATAAACAATTTTTTTGTTTTTTTCAAAAATTACACAAATGTAATTTTTTTGAAAGAACTCTCACATCTTTAATATGCACTTTGAAATCTTTAATATGCACTTTAATATGCAATTTGAAAACATTATTATATTTGTGAGTATGTGTTTCAAATGACTTTAAATAAAGTTTTTGGAAAGCTCAAAAATTTTTTGTGAAAAAGAGCTTCACATTTCGAATTTTTTGTTTCGTTTAAACGCCATTTTTTTAAACAGCTACACATATTTTAAAGAAAATTTCCATTTATGACGAGGTTTTTGTGTTTTTTAATATTCTAAAATTAATATTTCCGTTCTACCATTAAGAAACCGAAAAATTAAACACTTACAATGTACTTTGGATGGCGATAGATGGCAGCTGGCAAGAGTATGAAGAGTATGTGACATGTGGCGATTCGAAATTGCTAGCTCATATCCAAGGTAATAGAAAACCCATACGGGAAAGTCCATTCCATTCTGTAGCACCACTAGTTTTGCTCTAAAATGCGAAATTAAAAAAAATATAAAAAATGGTACAGTTCCGATTTTCAATTAAATCTCTGAAATTCTGAATATTTCAAAAGTTCAAATTTATTTTCGTACATGTTCTACACCTTCAATATTAAAGCCAAAGATTTCTTTCTCAATGTAATTTATCCCTCAGTTTTGGATCTTTTAATTATGTCAGATTTTAGTTTCTCGTGTACATTCGTCCATGTAGGAAGCATAAAGCAGTTATCTAATGCTGCGCTTTTGAAATATCTTTTATGTCGTTTAGATTTACTTTGCGGGCATTTTTTAAACATGATTGCATTTGTGAGTATAAGTGTTTCAAAATATTTCTTATAAAGTCTCTTGAAAACTGTCGTAAGAAGTCCCACCAGTAAAATGCAGTCAGGGGAACTCATGACAGAAGCACGAGCCGTCGACACCGTTATTTAGCTGGTGACGAAAATCATTGAACAGTTGAGACTCGAACGTAGGACCTCCCGAAGTACGGCGCTTTTGTTGCCGACTTGCAACTTTACAAGTGATGACATACATTATTCGTTGTTTTAGATGAAGCGCAAATACGATTTTGTATTTGTATTTAGCCATTATATGTCCCGTAAAGAGCAATTGGTCTCAGTGCAGTTAGATCCCGGCGTTCCCACTCGATCACCCAAACAGGAACTCGCGATGACTCGAATTCGCTTAACCTTCGTGTCTTCAGGAAGTTAACAAATTCGGCCAGCGACGCCGGTTTCGCGGTTGTGTCCTTTCATCAGAAACATTCAAACATTCGCCTGGATGACCGAGAGAAACCAGGAAACTCCCGATCAGAATGGGCACAGTGATTAAACCCGGGCCACACGAATGAGAAGTCAGCGCGCTACGCCCTGAGCCACTTGGCTCGCTCAAACACGATTACATCACTTAATTTTCTCATTACTTTTCTAACATCCGAATCAACTGAGTTTTATTACAAAATGCATACATGTGTTTTATTTGTTTCTCTAATTCAGTTTGCTCCAAATCACCGGTTTCTATAATTGCCCTGATTGTATCGCCCGCCACATGCGGACTTCAGTATCGAGAACAATCGGTGCGCGCGAGTTGTCTCACTTCCCACTCAATTGGCTTAATCTAAACAAGTAACGAGCATCTTCTCGGGACGCACAGTGGTCCAAAACGGTAGCAAAAGTGGACATGAATTTATAAACATACATTCAAAAATATAGACGCAAGGGCAAACAGTATCACATTGATCACATTGATTACATTTAGAACATAAATTACGTAATACTTATTTGATCGCGTTTATCACGCTTATTGGCATTCAACTCCCCCAAAGTTCTGTCAGATTTTGACAAAATGTTAAAAGGAGTAATAAAAGATGTCATCTCCGTCCTTATTTATGAAATGCCTATTTTTTTCTAGAGAACTTATTTAAAGGCTGATAATATATGTGCACGAATCATGACAAATGATGACATATGACCAAGTTTTATAATGCTTATTTTTGCTTATTTTAGCATAAATGTCTTTTGTGGATAAATGACTTTTCTTTAGAATTACTGCGAGTTTTTGCCTTTTATGTATTATTTTTAAATACAATGCTAAGATATCAGAAAATCGGCCATGGTTCAAATTGACCATTGTTTACGAAAACTTCAATTTACCTATTTGTATTTTGAAATACGAGAGAATTCCTGAAAGTACATCAACATATCTTTGTCCATTTCCCTATTTCATTCCATGTTCTGAGAAAATGGTCGATTGACAATATACCGAGGACACCGTTTGAGTGGAAATAAATGTAAATTCCCAGAAGGTTTCAGTGTAGCTAATTTTATACTTCTAAAGTATATGTCAGACACATAAGTAGATGTTCAGAAATCCTTCTCTGTATTCAAACTGATTTTGTCTCTCAATCGTTGCAGATTTGAAATTGCGATCCTTGAAGAGTTACTGATAATATATTGCAAAGGAAACAATTAAGAATAAAATGTAGAAGAGTTGTAAATATCTATGGAGTTTTACAAATAATTATTAATTTTATTGTGAATGTAATTTTGACAGTGCCTTTTTTCTCCTTATTCATGACATTTTCAGTGCCGTTTTAGGCGCCTAAAAGGCGATTTTTAGTGCCTAAACTTCCAATGTCTAGTTATAATAAATAAGTTGAAGGAGATGACATCTTCTATTACTCCATTTAATTAGGTTAACAACACCGCATCACAATACCCACATAAAATGTTAAAGGGTCTCTTGGGCACGACTTTTTTCCCGCACATTCAATATCGGGTTCTTGAAAATATTTTCACTAACACATTTGGCAGAGGAAATCACGCACCGTCAGACTAGTGTAAAATGTTACATTTCTTGATTGGTGCGAAAGAATATGGAAGATTCCACGATCCGAAGAAGCTGCAGCTTCTTCGAATCTCAAAAACAAGAATAGTAGAATTCTTGATCAATTAAGTCTTCCGTATTCTCTTCGAGAGTGTAGCATTGTAGTATCAGTTGTAGGAAATGCTGCCTCGGGTCGTCTATAAAAATATACATAAATATATGCAAATCCAAAAATAAAAGGATTAGAAAAATCTCATCAACTTCATTACTAAAATTTCTGTTCCATTATCCAGTTTGTATTGTAGATATTACGTTTGCCTATCGGATAGGGTTATCACTGGCGCTGAGTTTTTGGGATTTTTTCCTACATTATTACTTAGTATGTACCTCATCCTTACGTGATTATGGCGGGACTCTTTAACCCTACTTTTCTTCTTGTATCATCCACGCCCCTTCGTATTTGTATCATAATAATGCCTTATTGAATTTTATTATCGAGACTTCGTAAGTCTGTATATCAAGTAATAGCATTTTCTCTCTGGGGATAAATTTGAAATTAGGAAGCATGTCCTTCCTACGACTTTTAAATCTGTTTGAGATGCGACGGAAACGGCTGGCCTTCCGAGATACCTGAATCAGTCTCTCAAAATAATATTTGTACATCTGATTATGCTTAAGATTGTCACAAGCATTTTCAGATATCCTTTCATTGACAGCAAGTTTGAAGAACAAGCCTTTCAAAAGTCCTGTAGACTATCGGAGAGAAAAAATTCACACCGGAGCGCAGAGACTCTTTACACATAGATCTTTTAAAAATAGAATTATCACATAATAACATAACTTTTTTGAAAACCTTATTTTTACAAAATATCATACTACACAATTAATATTGTTGTTACAAATATTTTTGGTGAAATGTGTGGCGAACTTTTTACTTGTGGTCGTCTTTGAATAAAAACACTATCAGTAATACCCCGTTTTTAATGTGCCTCGTCATTTGACTTGAAGGTGGCAACCCTAATGAAGAATTCGCTGAATTCATGTTCATAGTACATCTAAAGGCATTGGACCAATATATATCCACTCAAACTAATGCTTTGTATTTCATAATTACAATGTACTTTTTGTGTCCGTTAATTTGGTGAGTGCGTATAGCAAAAAATACATCAGTGACAATGTAAATTAAAAGCACTGCTTTATAATGAATACGCAGTTCATATTGCAAGTTATCATTGTAAGATATCCTAATAGGTAGATAGATGGTCGATGCGAGATCAGGAGCATCGTATATCGGTACTGAGGAGTCAATTGACCCCTTCGCAAACTTGTGTCGCTCATGTCAAACACCTTTCAAAGTGGGGAAAATTTGTGGGTATCGCAACAACCCTACGTTCGGAAAGGAGTTTCGCTGTGCAAACTCTCCTTTGTGCAGAGATTCTGCAAAGCTTCTGTCTTAGACACTGCCTGTGACGGTTCAGTGACTTCTGAGCATCATTGTACGGGAGGTCCACCAAGAGTCTCGAGTGTGGGAGATTTTCTATCCTACTTACACAGCTGGGTCGAATTCAACCACTGTCTGAAGAAGAATTCTAGGAGCCGAGTAGATTTTCGTTTGTTTTTTCGATCAATACCAGGCGAACGTACGAAGACAATACTAGAAATAGGACAATGAACCGCGCGCAATTGTCATGTTTGTCCCCTCCTTACACTTACACTCACCTGCAATACACTACTGTAAATCGGGAGACCAGTCTGGAGCAGAGAACTTAATCAGCAGGGCGGCGCCCTGCTGGTGGAATATCTGCAGGAGGGAAAACCCAGCAAGCCGAAGGGGCGTGGCCGGCGATAGGTCGGCGTCGGACCTCATGTTCTAGCAGGGTAGGAACACCACTACCTCCCGGGTTAATAACATTCACTTCTCACATGGGACTAACGGCCACAGCAGCCGATGCGTTGAGGAACACAAAATATAATCAATATCTCCTCCCCCAATTCGTATTCATCCCTGTCCAGCCCTGCTCCACCCATGATTGAATGCTAGAGATTCCTGGTGTGTCAACTGCTGTCATACGTTTAATGCATACGTTAGTTCCATAAGTGTAATGCATGCTTTTCCTCGGGAGGTGGCGGTGATCTTCCCCTGTTGGATGGCGCCGACCTACTGTCGGCTAGCGGGGATTCCCCAACCACATATCTTCCACCAGAGGGCCACTGCCTCAGCCGACACTAGCTCTAACCTCACGACCGGTCTCTCGCATGTGTGGTAGTGTAGAGCGTGTTAGTGTGTTTAAAGGAGAGAGGATATGACAAGTAAAGAGAAGGAAATATCACGCGTGGTCCATGGCCCATTTGTTAGTATACTGCTCCAGCATTCGCCTGGTATTGATCACGGAAAACTACCAATAAGAGCAGCCAGCCGCCAGACTTCTCCTCCAGATAGCGACTGAAGCACCTGGCCATCTAGCTGGTGTGGAAAATCCTGCCATCGTCGAGATTCGAACCCCCAGGACCTCCCGGTCAGAGCCACTGCAGTGACATCAGTTGATGCCTTGAGTCACCTCTTCCCGGTCTGCTCCACCCGTCCCCACTTCCCGCCGAGCGCCGCGCTGCGTTGCCTCGCTTGGGGATTTGCATTACCTTATTACCGGAATGAAGCGGCGTCGTCGTCGGCGGAACATTCGCTTCATCGACGCCGCACGGCGCGCGTCGCGTGTTTGATGAAGGCGCTCCTCGGGGCATGAATACGAAATGCGGCGCGGATTCGCGGGCGCGGGCGCGTGTGGAGGCAATGATGCGGAATGGGGGGACTTCACCCCCCCTTCCCACGCCACCCGCCCTCACCGCCTTCGGACGGAAAGGTGTGCCGCACCTCGAAGCGCTATGTAGTGCAAGTGATTGTAAGTATTTGTATTTGGCCATTATACAGTTGTGTCCGTTTATGGTACCGGGAGAGAGGGCTCAGTGTATCAACTGATGTTACTGCAGTCCCTCTGATCGGGAGGTCCTAGGTTCCAGTCCCGACGGCAGCAGGATTTTCAACATTAGCTTGTCAGCTAGGGTGAAGTCAGTCGCTGTCTGGAGGTGAATTCTAGCGGCCGGCTCTGATTGGTTGTTTTCCGTGTTTTTTTCCGATCAATACCAGGCGAATGCCGGAGCAGTACCTTAACAAACGGGCCACGGACCGCGCGCGATCTTTCCTTCCTCTTCCTTGTCTTATCCTCTCCCCTTACACACACACACACGTACACTAACATGCACTACACTACCACACACGCCGGAGACCAGTCAGGAGCTGAGAGATTGTTCCTGCTGGGGTGGTGCCCATCTAGCGGGAGATACCTGGTTGAGAGGAAAACCCCGCCAGTCGACAGTAGGTCGGCGCCGGATCTCGCCATCCGGCGGGGAAAAGATCACTGCCACCTCCCGAGAAAAAAACACTCACTACACTTACGGGACTAATGACCAAAGTAGTTGACACGTCCGGAATCACGAACAATCAATCAATCAATCCGTTTATGGCGGACTCGGATATAGTGAACCCTTGGCTACAGTGAACGTAAGTCAATGGTCCCGTTTCACTTACATTAGAAATAAGCATGAGAAGATCCGGTTATAGTGAACCTGAACCTCGGATACAGTGAACATAGAAAATACAACGTATTGGAAATTAATTCCTTCCTGGAAAACAATATGTCATCTCAGTACCACAAATTCCAAAACCAGGCAGCTTCAAAAAATATCGTTGGCCAAAGGTGATAATCTAAGAAGCCTCTCCTGAGGAACCTTACGTATGACATTGTGCTACTCAGTTTCATTGCGAAAACAAAGGCCGTGACCTGCGTGGTCTACAACTGGCAGCGGTGACCTGCTATTACTTGCTTTAGTTTGAAGATTGGTGTTATATTCCGCAGTACAATGAGCATTGTTCTATAAAGGTGACACGAAGTGCGCGACTGCAACAGTACGACTGCAACAGCACAGCCTGGTGCCAACCCCCGTGCATCGCGGAAAAAACGATCAGTTTCATTAGCCGCTTGCGCCATCCCGCTACCAAAAGGGTCTCGTATGTTATTAGGAGAGTAAAAAAGGCTTTCGGAGAGTGGCACGTTCTTTTAACAGTGGAAGAGGCTTTGAAGGCATTGTCAAGGCTGCATTAGGATACTTAAGAGACAGTGGACAATGCAGAATAAAGAATGGAGAGAGCACGAACCCTGGAGAGGATCTAGAGAGAAATTAGTAATGAAAAATGTACGAAGCAAACAAGTGATGACAATTAATTTTTTTAAGGACAAGTTAAAATATTGAAATTTTCAGTTCGTGTTGCTAATGCATTTTGCCGTGTCTCTATATAGTAATAAAATCAATCGTTACGGAGAAAGTCCATTTTAATTTTGACATTATCAGATATAGTGAATCACTGATAAAGTGAACCAAAAATGTTATTCCCCAGAAGTTCACTATAACCGGAGTTGACTGTATGTTCCGTAAAGGGCAATTGGCCTCGGCGCCATTAGATTCCGGGTTTCGTAGCCGGCCACTCAATCAGGAAACCGCAAAGTTTTGAATTTGCTTAAGTTTTGTGACTTCACGCAGTCAACGAATTTGGCTAGCGCCGCCCTGGTCGTGGGTTGAACCATCCCAGCATTCGCCTGAATGACAGAATGAAACCACGAAAACCCCGGTCAGGATGGCGGTTGAAAACGGGCCTCCCGAATGCGAAGTCCTGAGCCACTTCATTCGCTGTGAGTGTAATGCGTTTATAAATAACGGGTAAAAATAGGACAAGGAAGAGGTGGGAAAGAAAGGTGGCGCGCGGTTCAAGGCCCGTTTATTAGGCAACTGCTTCGGCTTTTGCGTGGTGTTCATCGGAGACACTATCAATGAGAGCGCCGGCCGCTAGAATTCTCTAGACAACAAATGAATTCGATTTAGCTATTTAGCTAGTGTCGAAAATCCTGACACCGTCATATCCCGAACCCAAGGACCTCCCGATCAGACACACTGCAGAGACATCAATTGTTGCCCTAAGTCATCTAAGCCTATCGAAAAGGTGTGCCGAACCGCGAAGCAACGCAGTAGCGGTTGTGATGGGACAAAAGTCGCAGATCTATCTATTTGCTTTTAATTGGCCCCAAAACCAGTTCGCGAGCCCGACCCGGCTCCGGCTTCGATTGATTGATTGTTAGTGATTCCGGGCGCGTCAACTAACAGGATCGTTAGTCCCGTAAGCGTAGTGCAAGTTTTTGCTCGAGAGGTGGCGGTGGTCTTCCCCGCTGTATGGCGAGATCCGGCGCCGAACTACGGTCGGTTAACTGAGTTTTTTCTCAACCAGGTATCTCCCATCCGCGGGGCATTCCAGGCGGGACAATATCTAAGTTACCGACCAGTCTCCCGGCATGTGGGTAAGTGTAGTGTACTTGTATGTTAGTGTAAGTGTGTGTAAGCGGTAGGAAGGACAACGTAGAGACAGGAAAAAATAGCACGAGGTCCCTGGACCGTTTGTTAGGGTACTGCACCGGCATTCGCCTGGTATTGATCGGAGAAACCAGGGAGAGCTCCCGATCAGACCAGCCGGACGCTGGAATTCTCCTCCAGACAGCGACTGAATTCGACTTTGCTGACAAGCTAGTGTTTTTTCGAGGGTAATTTACATGAAATCTCACGAATATTTTGAATTTTTCTCAAAAATGCCTCCAAATTTATTGACTAATTGTCTTATCAGAGCAAAATACACTTATAAAAACGGCTCAGGCCCGATTTTCGTTGAATTCTTCGAATTTTCAAAAGTGCAGAAGTCAAAAATGTTTTCGGTGTTTTCTTACAACTACAATATTAACTAGTGGTGCTACAGAATGGCACAGACCTTCCCGTAATAGTTTTCTATTTCCTTTGGTCTCCGCTAGCTATTCGGACTTGCCACATTCGCTTGCCAGCTACCATCTACCGTCGCCCCAAGTACATTTTTTTGACATTTTCTTAATTTTTCGGGTTCCTAATAGTAGAACAGAAATATTATTTTATGAATATTAAAGAACAGTAAAATCTCGTCCTAAATGACAATTTTCATTGAAAACTTTGGAGCCATTTTTAAGAAAATTTCGTTTCAGCGCTAATGTAAATGCGAAATTTGAAGCTCTTTTTCACAGGAATCTTTTGTGTTTTCGAAAAACTTTATTTGAAGTAATTTAAAGCCCTTTAACTCAAAAGTAGAATAGTGTTTACAAATTGTGGGAAACACGCATATTAGAGATCTTTCAAAAAATTACTTTTCTGTAATTTTTGAAAAAACAAAAAGATACCCCAAAATGAACTTTACATCATATTAAAGAGTGCAATTTGTACTGTCGTTCGACAAGTTTGAAGAAAAAAATTTGGAGCTATTTTTGAGAAAATGACATTTGAGCGTTTCTGAAAATGCGGAATTTTGAGCTAGTTTTTACTGAAAACGGTTGAGTTTTCGAGAAACTTTATATGATATTATTTAAAGCACATGTACTCATTAATATAATAATGTGAACAAATTGCCGTTAATGTTAATATTAACGACGTGAGAGACAAGTCAAAAACATTGTGTTCAATCTCGCGAAGAATCTCACGAGGAAAAGCGCCCCCTAATGGCGCAGTCCCTAATTGCTCCCAACCGCGGGAGCAACATTTTGGTCGCAACACCAAAACCTGTCTCTCACGCATCTGCTTATTGAAAACACAGATGTACAGGCAATAAAGCAAATTACACAGAGTGCCTTCGCACTACCTCCGCCGAAGCACGTTCATACTAAAATATAAATGTAATTCAACAGGTTTTCAAACAATTCTCGTTGAGCCCTCTCTGCCGCGAGCGCCGAACCGCCGCTACCCATTGTTCTGTAGTCGGGGAAGGGACGAACGGGTCTTTAACACGGGCTGAGCCCATGCCGGCGCGCGGCCGGCGGTCACGGCTCTATCGCCTCAACCTGCTAGTCTTCCGCCAGATGTGTACAAACATTCATAGAAATCGTACAAACATTCATAGAAATATTGGCGTTAAGCTTTTCGCCGATAACACACATCCGCTAGCGACCGCGCCAGTACGGTCGCCCCCGCCCCCCTCTTCTCTCAGCCGGCGCACCGCGGTTTCCGTGGGAAACATACCCAACGATTGCTAATGAGACACCTCAGTGTCGCGGACATCTCAAGTGTCGCGCCAAAGTCACGTGACCCACTCCAGACAATAACAGCAAATAGGGAGCAACCCTCGCGAAACCCTGCAATTCACCGCATCCCGTACGCTAGCTGGTAATATCACGTGGCTCTCCCCTGTCTGCACTCGGAAACATACGCTAAATAAAAACGGTAACTTCGCTCCCCACGCGCCACTATTCAGTCAACTCATTATCAGTCATTTCTACTCTTCTCCTGAAACTTCTACAGTCAAGACTTGCAAGACGACAATCAATACTACTACAGTCAACTATCAGTCAATTCACTATCACAGTCCAACTATTACCGACAACTTGTACAAGCAAGGCTACCAACAGCCAACTTCGATAAGTGCTACAACTTCTTTTCTGTTGCTCAGCATTATCGTACGCCTATGCAACTCACTTGCTAACTTAGGCGTCAGCATACAACAGTACGAGGCAATCAACTATCATTGACACGTATGTCAATACGCCGGACGAGTGTCAATGCTCGCTCCGCTTGTCAGACAGCCTGCGAACGAGTCGGCTTTTCTTGCTTTGCCTATTAAGGCTCCGGCAATCAATCAGCGCGGTCAGCAGGCCGCGATCTACATTCGGGCCACCCGTGAATCTGTCTTCACCTGGCCAAATCTACACTAACGGGCCGCTCCAGTCAGGCCGAGCACGTGCCCATTGTGCCATTCAGCCGCAAGCCAATCTCAGCCGAAGCGCACCTGTAGCCTATCTCAGCCGACGGCATACACACTCAGCCGTCTGATCTGGGTTAGTGCTTGCTTAAACTATCAGCAAACTGTCAGTAAAAGTGAACTTCAAGAAAGAAGAATCTTAAACAGTATAAACATTCATTGGTCCTCCGGATTACTGTTAAATTAATTTAACAGTTAGTTAAACTAATTTGTACAACTATCTATTTTCAAGGATTAAACTTAAATTCATTCACAAGTGCATTGCCTCCCAAATGTGCATATGGGAGAGACAGATTTTTTAGGCGCTGATGTATAGCAGCTGGGAAGGTAATGGAGCAAAACCGGAAAGCTAGCCCGTCCCGTACTCAAGAGAATAATAAACTAATTTTAACGAGAAAATCTGTGCCATTTTGTAGGACCATTATCTTTTTCTGACGTAATGGCGTAAAAGCAGGGAGTAGAGAGTGCTGCAGCCCCAGCATATCAGCATAGTACGTTTCCCAATATTCGTGAAATGAAGGCGATTCGTTTGTACACCAACGACGTCCCCTGTTTATTTGGTATGCGTGAATGTCAATACTATTGATCACATGACTAAAACAACTACACCACTAGATCATGCTTCGACGAAGGGACACACCAGTGCAGGCAATTCCCCTCTCACTCTCAATCCCTCTCTGTCCCTCCCCCTCCCTCCCCCTCTCTCCCTCCCTCCCCCTCTCTCCCTCCCTCCCCCTCTCTCCCTCCCTCCCCCTCTCTCCCTCCCTCCCCCTCTCTCCCTCCCTCCCCCTCTCTCCCTCCCTCCCCCTCTCTCCCTCCCTCCCTCCCCCTATCTCCCTCCCTCCCCCCTCCCTCCCCCTCTCTCCCTCCCTCCCCCTCCCTCCCTCCCTCCCCCTCTTTCCCTCCCTCCCCCTCTTTCCCTCCCTCCCCCTCTCTTCCTCCGCCCCCTCTCTTCCTCCCTCTCCCTCTCCCTCCCTCTCCCTCCCCCTCCCTCCCTCCCCCTCTCTTCCTCCCTCTCCCTCCCTCCCACCCTCCCTCTCCCTCCCTCTCCCTCCCCCTCCCTCCCTCCCCCTCTCTTCCTCCCTCTCCCTCCCTCCCACCCTCCCTCTCCCTCCCTCTCCGTCTCCCTCCCTCTCTCTCCGTCTCCCTCCCTCTCTCCCCGTCTCCCTCCCTCTCTCTCCCTCTCCCTCCCTCCCTCCCCCTCCCTCTCCCTCCCTCCCTCTCCCTTGCTCCCTCTCTCTCCCCCTCCCTCTCCCTCCCTCTCTCTCTCTCTCTCCCTCTTTCTTTCAGTATTACTGCCTTTCTTTTCTACTCGGAAACACACGTCATCCACCTAGGACCATAACATCTGCTTGGATTTATTCACAGTGAACTCTCAAATGTACGAGGAATTTCGGGAGAGTCTGGCCACCTGCTCCCGCTACTTGAACACATGCCAAACATTTCTCTCAAAGTCGATCCAGGCTGAGGTCGGCTTACGTGTGTGTATATATCTAGACCATGCTGCGTCTTGGGACCAAGGACGGCGAAATGCAAGGTCTAGCGAACGTAGTTGGTATTGTTTGGGTACGTCGATTGTACCTCTCCAACACTCCCCACAAGTGAACTCTACCATGCTCAAAGAAAATGGAGGTACGCACCATTATAAAAGCAACCACAGCACATGTTTTATAGATTAAGCAGAAATTAAGAACAACACGATCGTGATGAGTAACTGTTTATAATACGTGACAGTTTTTTGCAGATTTTGAATAAAATAAATAAAATAAAATAACAGGGAATATTTTTATGCGTCTTTTTTCGACAAATTGTTACTGAGTCAGCGATGTCTAACCCTTAGACACATAAATCCTTTTCAGCCAGACAGTTCAAAAATAGAAAATAGTGTAAAAGGAAAAGAATAAGGAGAAAGAGGAGAAAAAGAAGAAAGAGAAGAAATTGAAGAAATAGAAGAAAGATAGGACTGTTAACTTAGCCCGATTCTGTGAGCTCGGTCTTCACATAACGAATCATGAATTCTGGGTGCATTATATTTCTCGCTTCAGAAATTCCGGTTCAGCGGGCCGTGACAGCTAGCTGAGAATAACAAGGAAAGAACTATCAGCATGAGTTTGAGCTACAAAACACGCATATATTCAGCTTCTGTGATGACGAAGTGCATCAATGAAAAAGTTGTCAGCTTTCCTTAAAATGCGTAACCTTCTAATTATCCTAGCAAAATGTCGATCGGGAAGTGTTTGCAATCGGCAAGAACTAAATTTTATGGACGGAAGTGTACCGATGACACTCGAACGAGTTATAGTATTTCTTACACAACGTGTGCCACAATGACGTAGGTCGCATGTACTGAAATGATAAGAGAAACAGAGAGATTTCATACTTTTAAGATAGAAGAAAACAAGCTTTTTCGCGAGCTTTTTTGGAAGTAATTCAGTATCCCGTGCCACTGTACATTTTTAACGTCAGCCCTTCACTGTAACTTCTCGGATTACATTAGCTGTGAGGGAGTTGGGTGTAGAAAAAAATTTTAGTCCAATATTTTTCGAATAATATTAACAACTTTCTTCATTATTAGTAGGCAACTGCATTCCAAAATGGGTATAAATATATTAGAATTAAGCCTAACTAAATACATTATAAAGGATGAGACACTGATGTTGTCTGGTATCAATGTTTTTATTTACAGCTAAAAGATCTTTTTCGATAGCTTAGCTATCATCATCAGAGCTATCTGAAAAAAAAATACATTACTACTAATGAATACATTACCTGAAACGACTACTAATGAATACATTATCTTACACTATACATCTTCAGACTGACATGAGGATGTGAAACTAGTTCTTTAAGAACATTAAGAACTTGATTTTGCTCATAGCACGATATGCTTGTGCGGAAAGCTAGTGCTGCATCCATACGGAGTTCTCTGATATGTAAACGCAAACCACTGTATGCTTCCAGAAAAGAAAGACGGAGGACGTTTCGTGTAACACAATGCACTTTTAGCAAAGCCGGTATCGCTAGCAGAATTGCGTAACTACGCTTCGTGAAGAAACCGCGGATTGCTGGATAGGTGACCGTCTGGGAACCTCGAGAATCAAATGACGCCGCCCCGCTGACCGAAGAGATAAATGCAATGACTAACGACTGACGATGACTGAGTAGGTTAAAGGAGGGATACTCTACAGTTTCATTCGTCGCCAGTAAGGGGCTTATAGAACGTTGTTGTGAAATTACGTGAAATAACTTAAAAAAAGAAAAAAAAGACGGTGATTTCAAAATGTGTTCAGCAATATTGTACCCTTAGATCTTTAATGAACTTCAGGCGTGGAAACTTTAAAAAGTAGTGTAAAACAGGTCATGTGTCATCAGTAGCGCCAGAAGGGGGAAGGGGGAAACTTGCCCTAAAACCCCACTTAACTGAGGCCCCGAATGTTTTTTCATTCAAAACATTGTTTATTTACTTGTCATTCAAACATGGAAGAAGAATTAATCATCAACAACTAAATAAAAAGTAATGATATAAGTGTATGTGCATCATAATTTATAATTAATTGTTGTAAGCAAACTTCTATAAATATAATATTAAAAATATGTTCCCTTGTTTTCTTTGAGCGCGCGTGATTATTAGGACGAATGTAACAACGAATACGTCCTGACTTCGTGAACCTCATAAAAATGTCTGCCAGAGAAACTAAAGGCATTTGGCTCCTTCAGTGTTAATTGATTTCATTTTCCCTTCAATCCGTATAAAATCAAAGGCGAGGAAAGTGACCTGACCTCCGTACATTAACACGAGATGTAAGTATTTTATGCAATAGTTTGGTGTGTTTTCCCAAATTGATCCAGAATCTCAATGTTCACGAGGTACAATTTCAGAAATTGTGTGTCGATGTACGTAGTAATTTATGAACAAACTGACGGAAGTGGATTTGAAGCAGATATCGTATTAAAAGTAATTGTAATATCAAAATTTGTCAATTATTTTATTGGCATTTAAATATATTAAATTAAATTACTGATCTAAATAAAATATTATATTTCAAAAATTTGAGGGAGAGTAACCCCATCCCCTCAAATCTATGGTTGTGCAAAGAGATGATGCGTATTCTGTGCATGTTCTTAATGTTTTTATTAATAAGGCAATATTTTAATGTTTTCCTGTACTGACTACATTTCTCATTGTTCTCGTATTAAGATGCTGAATATGCGTATCAATCTCCACGAGATTATGTTCCTTCGAACAAGAAAATTAGCCACCTTTACATGTTGACTTTTCCACATCATTACATGTCGTCAAATACTGTCCCAAATGTCTCATGCTATATCAAAGCATAAACTACCCTATTCTCAATTTATCCAATCCCCTACATCAAACCGGAAAAGATGACTAAGGACATCAACTGGTGTCATTGCAGTGCCTCTGACCGGGACGTATTAGGGTGCGTGTTGCCACTTTAGCTATTGTATTGTAGTCTTTCGTGAGAAGTAGCGGCATTTTATCTCCCAGACGACTATGTTTATTGAAAGTGCTTAAAAAGTCTCATACATTTATTTTTACTTTCGCGTATACGTACGTATGTACGGAGTATAATACGTAGTACAGGGAAAGTTATTTAATGCTGCGCAAAAAAATGGCGAATTTTCAATGCAATTTTAAAAAATTACAAAAGCAAGATTTTCTCAAAAACGGCTCCAAATTTTTTTCTTTAAACTTTTAGTAAGGATAGTGCCTAATGTACTCTGTGAGATGGTATAAACGTCATATTGCTCTATTATTTTTTTCCCAAAAATTACAAAAATGTAATTTTTTGGCTGGTTTTGGTTCGTTAATATTTATTTTAGCGGGGATTTGTTCACATTATTTTATTTACGAGTACATGTAGTTTAAATGATATCAAGTAAAGGTTCTCGAGAACTCAACCATTTTTTGTGAAATCTAGCTCAAATTTCCGCATTTTCAGAAACGCTTGAACGCCATTTTCTCATAAATGGCTCCAAATTGTTTTTTCAAACTTTTGGAACGGATAGTGCCAATTGCACTCTTTAATATCACTAAAGTTTATTTTGGAGTTTTTTTACAGCTATAATTAGATACAATTTCTTATAGCTATAATTTTTTAAAAGAAAATTGCCAATTAGGACGAGATTTTAGTGTTCTTTAATATTCTAAAATTAATATTTCCGTTCTAACATTAGGAAACAGCAAAATTAAGAAAATGTCAAAAATGTACTTTGGGCGACGATAGATGGCAGCTGGCAAGAGTATGTGGCAATTCCAAATAGCTAGCCCAGACCCAAGGAAATAGAAAGCTAATACGGGAAAGTCTGCCATTCACTAGCACCAATAGTTTTTGAAAGCAAAGGTAAGCACCGCAGGAGGTGTTCACCTGCGACCTACAGCGGGTTAAGTGATCGGATAGTGCCTCCTGAACACAGACCAAATCTTTCGGCCAGATCCTCTATCGAAACGCCTCAACGTATGGCGCCACATGTCGCAAGCATAACTCCAGAGCTCATTTTTTGAGACGAGCGCCGGCGATGTATTTGACGAGCACGGCGCCGATGAACGGGTCGCAGACACACCCACACCCGACGCACGAGTGCAGAGTGAACGGATCCCGGCGTCGAGTCGGCCTCATGTCAACACGCATCGCAGGCGCCGCCAACGCCGTAATTTGGGCCGAGTGTTGATTTTATGGGGGAGGTACATATTTGCCAGGCGAACATTCACGGAACAACCCCCGGCGCCAAAGTTCTTGGGCCCGCCCAAGTTCCCTTGCATCAGGCGGTGCCGTCTTGGAGGAACAGGCGGACCGATGTGGTCTTATGAGTATAGTAATGGTGTCAGAGAAGTCATTCAATGATCAGTCTCATTTTCAGTGCCGGTGGTGGATTAAATTTAACACTTCAATGCATTTTTATTTATGTGGCGACCACAGTGGTGCCGATTTTCGCCTATGGTAGCCGAAATTTAGGTTGGCTACTTTAGTTCGACGTTCCAGATTCGTTCAAACACGTGACGGTAAACAGAAATGATCATAGTGAACCCGAACGACCTCCTCCGACCGCGTCCAAAAACGTCGGCTGTCGGACGAAGATTTGTTTCGTTTGGTTTGTTACGTCCGACGTCGTCCGACCGATTTTCAGCCTTTTTGAAAGATCTCACACACCTTATTGCTCAGCGAAAGTCGGCTCTACTGGTGACCGCCGCCTTACAGTTGGATAAATCCAACTTTGTCAGCTAGCGGTGTACCCAGGCCCGGGTCCTTTTTACTTTCCCGTATACGTACGTATATACGGAGTATTATACGTAGTATAAGGAAAGTTACATTATGCTGCCCGAAGAGACGGCGAATTTTCGGCAGAAAAAAATTCATTGCCGGGCCCTCATAACGAAAAAGTGGATAAAACCTGTTGCTAAATTAAGAAAAATAATCTCCTAACATGTGGTGTAGCCAGAATCCTTGTTTTGGGGGTCCTTAATACCGAAAAACCAATTGAAAACAAAACGTTCGTCCGTCCTTCTGCCTGCCTGTCTGTCCGTTAGTCTGTGAACAACACTAACGCCTAAACCATATGTATGATTTCTTCCAAAATGAATATTTCCCCGTCGATTTGATTCCACTCGAGGCACCCCGATTTTGAGAAACTTTCTTCAAAATTTGAAGTTATTTTACATGAAGCTTCCCGGACATTTTCGAAATTTTCTCAAAAAACTGCTCCAAATTTTTTCTTTAAAATTCTTGTGAGAATAGAGTAAAATACCCTTATTAAGGTGGCATGAGTCCGAATTTTACGGTTAACACTGAATTTTCGGAAATTGCAAAAGTTTAAATTTTTTCGGGTTCTTCCTACGAATACAAAATTAAAGATAGAGATTTTTCTTTCAAATAACATTTGTTCTCCATAGTAGTTTCTTTCTTTAGGCTCCTTTATATTTTTTAAACATGTTTTTACTTTTTGCGCAATATTGCGTGCAATATGTGCAATTTTGAAAAATTACATAAACTAGATTTTCTCAAAAACGGCTGCAAATTGTTTCGTTAAACTTTTGGTAGGGATAGTGATAAATGTACTCTAAGAGGTGACATTAACACCATATTGCTCTATTCTTTTCCTTTTTCAAAAATGACAAAAATGTAATTTTTTTTACTTCTCTCACGTCGTTAATATTTACATTAGCGGCGGTTGACATTATTATATTAATGAGTACAGTTGCTTTAGAGAAGTCAGACAAAGTTTCTCGAGAACTTAACAGTTTTCTGTGAAAACTAGCTCAAAATGCCGCATTTTCAGAAACGCTCAAACACCGTTTTCTCAAAAATGGCTCCAGATTTTTTCTTCAAACTTTTCTAACAGATTGTGTTAATTAGACTCTTTAATATAACGTAAATTTAGTTTTGGGGTATTTTTTGTTTTTGCGAAAATAACACAAATATAATTTTTTTTAAAGATCTCTCACACCTTTAATATGCACATTACTAGCAATTTATAAATACTATTGTATTTGTAAGTTAAAGTGCTTGAAATTACTTCAAATGAAGTTTTCCGAAAACTCAAAAATTTTCTGTGAAAAAAAGCTTCACATTTTGCGTTTATATTAGTGCTTAAACGCCATTTTCTTAAAAAACGGCTCGAAATTATTTAAAGAAAATTGCCAATTAGGACAATGTTTTACTGTTAATATTCTAAAATACCCCCTTTTTACCATTAGAAAACCAAAAAATTAAGACAATGTCAAAAAAATATAATTTGGGCGGCGATAGATGGCAGCTAGCAAGAGTATGTGGCAAGTATGAATAGTTAGCCGAGACCAAAGGAAATAGAAAACTAATACGGGAAAGTCTGTGCCATTCTGTAGCATCACTAGTTTATTTATTATCCACGCCTGGGGGTAAGGGAGCATGGAGTGTTCCCATCCCTGTATCTAGTTTATTTGTTCTGCCTGAGCTTTGTTTCTTCATGCAGATGTAGATACTGAGACGTTTTGTAATACTACTGCATTTTTGCCCCGGCCGGTAATCGAAAACGGGACCGACTCAGAAAGCCAGCACGCTGTCTGTGAGTCACCAGAGGAGCATTAATGAATTTTTACTGAAAAATAACCACTTTCTATTGGTGTTTGGCTAAAAAAATTACTTTCATTGTGTCATAACGTAACCAGCAAAGTATTGATGTATGATCAGTAGCCTATGTATAAGGCGCAAATTTCAGTCTAACTTCAAATTTTCCCACTGCAAGTGTGAAAAAGTGGTATCTTTGACCCCTTATAGTTGTAGAAGTTTGTAACGTTTATTCCGAGATAGAATAGACGAGATAGAAGTACAGAATCGTCTCTAGACGTTTTCATGAAAATTATCAAGTGTTCAGCAATGAAAATTGATCTCATCAACAAAAGTATTTTTTTTTAAACAAGAGGTGATTGAAATAAGAATTGTGGAAAGTTTTATAATATTGATGATAGAAGTTTGACATGAACATAGACAAGGGTTTTGTTCTGATGCCACATCTAATTTGTGTCATTAAACTGTTACGAAGAACATTCATTTTTGATTCGGCTTTTACTACGATTTAAACACTTGTCATTAAAATAATATTTAATAATATACAGAACATTTCTTATTTTTTTAATATTCAATTTTTGAAGGAAATATGAAAAACGGAACCTTGCACGTGTCTCTTCCGAAAACCTGTTGTTTCTCTGATTCGCTGCCACAAATATCTACTATACAAACTAGTTTCTTGATGATTGCCGTAGGTAAGTGGTTTCCAATCCTTTTTTATTCTGGGAGCCCTTTTGAGAATCAGTTTCAAAGGTGGATACTCTTTTAGACCTATCTTATATCATACAATTTTGAAAGTTAACGATAAAAGGAAATTCAGAAGTAGTGTTACGAGAGGAGGATGAATAGAAAACAGATATAAACTGAAGGGTTTTAAACAATTCCGCAATGAAGTTATATTTTAAAAAATTTGTAAACTTTTAATGCGACAAATGAAGCATTGTATTGCACAGTTTTTTAAATATCAGGAGAAATTGATAATTGCATGGAGGAATATGAAATATGCGATTGGTTAATTTTAAAGTTACAACATTTTGGGCATTCTCAACTCAGTCAAATTTCAAATGGAATGCCCATGTAAATGAATTGAAAATAAAACTAAGTGCATTTTGTTACACATTCAGAGTTCTTTCAAATTCAGTCAGTCGTAATGCAGCTGGTTGCGCGTATTTTGCGAATGAGTGTTCCCTGAGATATGGAATAATATTATAAGGAAATATATTAAATAGTTCCCAGACTTTTAGTTAACAGAAAAAAGTCCTTTTTGACGATTTAAAAAAGTTGAACATCAGCATTTACAATTTTAAAAAATTCAGAGATTTTCATTTTCAAGACCTATAAAAAAACAGGTTTTATTAAGGAAAAATTCTATTATGAATACTGCATTAGTTTTGCAACGCTAATTATTTGTTTACAGTTTTAAAAAATACTTAGATCGTAGAAAATTAAACCTACTCAATTTTTTACGAGTTCCTTGGGCTATCCGAGGAAATATTTAAAGAAAACATTTGGAGCCGTTTCGGTGGAAAAACTTTCATAAATAACATTTTTTGAAGCAAAAATATACGAAAACTACTCATTTTAAAAACTAAAGGTGATTAACAGCACAAACTTTCTCGCATTATTATGATTGTTTAAGTAATATTATAATTTTTTAATTTCTGTCCTCACTTCCGTGTCACTGTCATCACTTCCACCTCACTGTCATCACTTGAAAAAGCACAAAAATTCCAACGAAGCACCTACTGTGTGTATCTGCAATTATTTCAATAGCCCTTTCTTACTATTACCAAAGAAACAAACTTGAATATATCTCCTCTGTTATAATACATACAGCCCATTATAAAGACAGACCTTTATTAAGATACCAGGACCTCACAATATGCGTTTTTCTGTGAAAAAATCGACGATTTCTGCGCAGCATTACTATACCTTCTCTTTACTACATAAGTACGTAGTAAGGAGAGAAAATAAAATTGGTCCCTTCCAGGGGTAACCTCAGAAATTTATTGATTTACGTCATACTGTCAAGAACGTATCTCTAAGAAACTTGAAAGGCAAAAGGATAACAATAAATTGAAAAAGTAAAAATCATTGCACAAATATAAGCAATGCTGTTGGATATTAGGACACGAACATCTGAAGTAATGTCCAGCACTAGTGCATTTCCCGAAGAAGACAATGCTTCTGAAAATATTGATGAAATCGAAGAAATAACAGAAGAGGCCGACGTGAATGTGGGCAGATGTTGAAGAGTCTGAAGAAGGGAAGTTCACTTTCGTTATTTCAAGCTTCCTTTTGAATCGTAGGTAAAAAGGTAAAGCAAGTTGTTGTAGCGCAGGCAGCTGTGTAAGAGATACGAGCTTGTAGGCGGGCTTCTAAGTACCGAGTATTGGAGTGTAATGAATCAAGTTTCGACGGTTATAGATGTCGAGTATCGTCTTACTCCACCTCTTCATTTTGGCTTGAAACATGTTTGCCAGAATCCGTATTCATTCCAAACAACTCACAAATAATTGATTTATTTACGTTTCTAGTTGTATTTCAAGAATATTTTAGAGTTGAACTAAATGAACTTACCGCAGGTGAGAAATTCCTTAAGCTGCTAAGCACAAAAATTACGAACTTAACTTTCCAAATCGCATGTCTGACGCTCACGGCTCAGAGTAGGAACTGAACTGAACTCTTCCAAGTGACGTACTTGGTTCATTGTCAGAGGTCTCTGAATTGAGAAGCTGGTGCTGTTACTAATGATTAGCGGGCGGATTTTAATGGATTGCCATTTTCTTTCTTTTCACTTTAGAACAATGCCGTTTAGTTTATAAATTAATTTTATGTTATGACAAAAGGGAATGGGCCCCGTTTTATATGCTATTTATTTTTGCATTTTTCGTCGATTTCGACTAATAAGTCATTTTTTATCCTTTTTACCTTCGCTGATATAATCGATTTTAATGTCATTTTAAATGGTACTTTCTTCAAATAATATTTACGAGACGTAACAAATGTTCTGAATTTCTGGGTCAATTCGTATTCTTTGCTCACAAATTGTAATGTCAACCATTATATGTAATCTAAGGTCCCTGCCTATCGGTGCCATTGTCTGTTTGGCCGATTTTGGGATAACGATAGAGATTTCCTGGAAAAGAACGATCCACATCAAAAGCTTGCAAGCTGATTGCCAATGAACGAATAGAAGCAGTCTTGATTACATCAGCAACATATCCAGCTTGAGTTGTTCATGCTAGCTGGTTTTTATCACATCTGTACGTCATTTTTGTTTGCTTTTAGAGCATTTTAAAAAAATTTTATGATCATTTTAATGAACATTTTTGACAATGTTTTAGGTAATCAAAATCCGACCCCTACTAATGAGTATGTTGAAAAAATATAAGTTCATCTTAAATGCTTTGTAATCTAACGCTTACATCTCCTATATACACGCGTAGAAGTGAAAATTTTATTACGGTAAAGTGGACTTTGGAATTGGAGTAAGTTAAGATGGTAATGAAATGTGTGGCAGAATATGCATTAGGTACTTAAGGGTTAAAATGAAAAGGACATAAATGAATCTTTAACTAAATAACTGAAAGAATATAAATAAACAAAAACAACAACGAAGAAAACGCATAATGGGTGCCAGATATTATTAACAAAGCATTTGAAATCATTCAAAAGTTCACAAATGTAATAAAGTATAAGATTATCGAAAAATAATTAGGCATGTGTAGTGTAAATAGTTGAAGATAACCATGATGGAGTTCCATTTGACACTATATGCATTTTCAAAAATTCTAAAAAATTCAGTAAATTCATAATGTTGAACAAAAATAGTGCGACAAGCAAGAAACAAAAAATATTTTTTTTAGTGGCCACTTCTGTCTTACCCATTGCTATCTAGTGATTAAAACACTGACACAGACACCTACCCAAAACGTGGAGAAATACTTTCTAGGAGTCCCATTATGTTAGAATGTAGTGGTGTTTTCAATACAAGCATAACTTTTGGCATTAAACAAAAATACAGGAAAATGTTTATTCAATAGACTGCTACAAATTAATGCTAATATATTTAAAAGTTACTGGTTTTCACAAATTGCCTTAAATGATTGTAAAGAAATATTGTAAATAGTTGTGTGTATTGTGTCTAATGTATGTAGTATCTAACGTTTAAATGTTTATGCTAAAATAACATTGGACGCTAATGGCGTTGAGTTTAAGGCTTAAATGTTTGGAGCTATGTTGAAAAAAACTTGGGCAACAGAAGAAGTTACAGGAAAGGGGCTGCTTGTTCTCGACAGTATAACATCTACTTAAATTACGTATTTTATTTTTTGAAAATTAGTTTTATATATTTGCAATGAATAGTATACTTAGTTTTACAAATAAATAAATTTGTTCTTAGGGAATTGATAAACATTTTTATGATAACATTTTGTCGTAGAATTACATTTTAAAATTATTATGGAAAGGTTTCTAATGTGGTATTCTCTCAAAATGATTTAGAAATAAGTACGAATGAAAAAAATTGCTAGTGATTCTTCTTAAGTGTTTAGCATATTTTGCTTAAATAATACTTTGTAGTGTGATCCTAGGCACGCTGTGGGATTTTAACTACACTTTTCTTTTAACGAAGGGAATAGTGGCTCTTGCCAAATCTACAGATAAAGAGGATCGTACTCTTATCAGATTCCCTTTTGCCATGGGTTTTTGCCACTGGAAAAATGTTTGCTGTTCGGTGTTTTGGATAATGAAAACTGAACAAAACTGAACTTAACAAACGAAGAAACGACACTTGAGCTAGATTTGAAATTCGTCATGTAATGAAATACATTATCAAATTTACTCTTGGCAGCAGTTATGTACAGAACTGCAAACAAAGGGGTTCTCATTAGAAACCGAGTCTGAGTTTGGGTACTCCACTATATCCTATTATACCTTATCATATCCATATCTTATCATTGGAGTGCCAGAACTGATCATTTGGGAAGGTTATCGTCGTGTAATTTGTCTGTGTGCCTTTTGTATTGACTAATGAAGATTTCGTTGAAGCATTATGAAAATACCGAAAGAAAATTTCTAAAATGAGGTTAAAAACTTTGAAAAGTAATCGTTTACTGACGGGGAAGCTGACACACACTCTTTTGGTTGAGGAATGATAAAAGCATAATGTTTCAATATTTTGTAACATCGAAATAAAAGAAACAATTGATTGATATAAATCAAAGCATGAAGAAATTAATTTACCTTTAGAATAAGTTACTAATACTAACTATAAAGAAATTTAAAAAGTATATAATGCAATTAATTTATAATGTTATGCTTCATTGTATAAGTACATTCTTTGAAAACGAGCGAAGTTAAAAGCAAGGGTTAAACATTTTTACGAATGCAATTAAGCATGATTATAGACGAGGTGCATGCGTTATTTTTTATAACAGCATCATCATTTAAAAAATCCAAATTAATTTTTTAAACAAATTTTAAATGCAGTTTTACTGTAGGCAACATAGACATTGATAATATGGCGTCACGCAAGAAGTGTAGGAGAAGACGACGAGAAGGGAGAACGAGCATATACGCAATAAAATCGCATTTTACGAACGATTTCTTGTAACGGAAAAGGTTGTTTATAATACTGGTATACAAAAATTATTTTATTAAACTTAGTTGGTCTACATTTCGGTACAGAAATGAAAGAAATTAGATAACCGTAATTTAATGGCTAAGCCAGTGGATTTTTTTAACTGTGTGGTATTTCGAAAATGTATATAATCAAAAAAATACTTTGTGAGAGATGAACTCGAAAGACAAAGTTTTTCTTCAGACACAGCATGATATATTTGACTCTGTTAGGAAAGTTAAAAGGAAATTTTTATTTTTTTGGTTATTTAAGGTCGCATCAACTATCAGGTCATTACCAACCACTATTGGATTCAACGTTATGGTAAGAGGATGAACCGATATGATGTCGATAAGTGGTGAAAGGACGTACACTTACAACTATGCCCGAGGCGGGACTCGAACCCGCGACCCCACAAGATCACTCCAGCACTTCCGTCTTAGTGATCTCGGTCAAGGGGCCGACTAAAATTTTTAATTTGTTTAGAAGTTTAGAAGAAAACTAACGAGAAGATTGAAAGGATTGCAGATTGGGTTCTAAGAGAAATCCTTCCGGACTACAAAGAAAAAACACGCAAAAGTAGGACGTTCAAAACTTAACGTCAATAATTCAAAAGATTCTTAAATATGTCTGAAAAAATCGCTTACTAATTTTTAAAAACTGCACTGATCGAGAGGAATACATTGAAATACTTTGCAAAGAGACCAATCTCAAATATCACAATCAGAATCCGCCACGCAAAAAGTAAGATTATCCTAAAAACAAATGTGATTTTCTGAACATCGAATGAACGTGACTCATTAACGTTCTGAAAATAGCAATCAAGTGATGGCGACGCGCCTGGAAAATCAGCATTCAAACGAGCGCAAAGTAAAATTTCACAACCCCAATCCACGACGCGAAAAGAAGTGCGCAACGCGAGCCTTCGTTCCAATTAACGCCTTTCCGAGCTCGGGGCCGGTGGCGGCGGCGGCGGCGGCGGCGGCGGTGGCGGGTAGTGGTGAGATTCGCGAGCGGGCATGCAAACCGCACCGGGGGGACGGTGAGGCGGGGGAGGAGGAGTGCGATGGCGGGGGCGGGACAGCGGTTTACGAGCCGCGGCGTTCGTCCGCAATCGGGGCTAATGCGGGGAATCCCCGCCCCCCCTCCGCTCCCCTCCTGGCAACGGCGTCATCCCGCCATCTTCGCCGGCGGCGCCGGTCACCTCTTCCGCCCACGCGGCCGTCTCCCCTTCCCCTCCCTTCCCCCCACCCTCCCCGCACTTTGATGACGCTCGCCTGGCGGCGCCACTCTGCCACTCCCCGTCTCGCCCCGCTCCGCTCCACCTCACTCTATTCGCTCCCCCACGCCCTCTTGCACACGTGGATGGTAGTTGTTCTTTCAAAACGAAACGACGAGGCTTCTTTGAATACGAATTCGTACAAAGCCCTCACGTAACAACACTTGCAGCTTATATATTTCTCCGCCATTAAAATGCAAATGAAAAATAAATAGGGATAAAAATAACTGTATATACATCTTGTACGTTATACCTTCAACGTTTAAAGTGAATAGTTTTACGAGCGTTCTGGCACCTTAATGGCCCGTGGCTGGATTGTTTGGTTGGTTCAGATAAAAGTCAAGTACGGTAACCGGGTAGAGAAGCTATTTTTGAGATAATTTAATGCTTTCGTAATTAAAGGCGTGGGAAATTAGTGCCTGACGATTAATACAGCGAGAAAAGAAGAACCAAGGAATGGTAAGGGGGAGGGGAGAAAAGTAACTCGATCTCTGAGTAGAAGGTGCACAGAGGGGAAGTACAACAGAGATAAACGAGAAACAATGAGAAACGAAAATAGCATAGATGAGGAAATTTAAAACGTAATGAAATATAAGAAATAATAAGAATAAGGATGAAAAGCAGAAATGTCTAATGTACTACACGAACACAACGAGTTAACGCGCAACATTTTATGCTATCACGATTTTCATATAGTAACTCTCACAGTACATACAAATATGCAAAGAGGTAAATACAAATATGCAGAGAGATCGCATATGCATTGATGTCCAAGAATCTTCAATATATGTGCCACATTTTCGACTCTCCAAGTTATAAGTATCTTTGTATTGTTTAACTGAATAAATCATTTTACAACACACCCAAGTATTTCTGAACCTTATTGGAACAATGAAAGCACCTTGAAGGAAGAGTTAAGCCATTTCTGCAAAACTGATAAGTAGTTCCAAGAGAAAATGAACAGGAATTAGTTTAATGGTTTTTCGTTTTGTAAATATGGATATCCATTGACATTTACGTAAATTAACTAAAAATAAAGAAAAATGACTTGTTTAAGATATGAAACCTACTTCCGTCATTTCAAAAATACATGTAGCAAGTACGTGGTGCTGTAGGGTTGCAACTTTTTCCAGTGAATCCGGAAACGATTTTTAACTTGTGCTATATGTGAAATTGTAAAAGAATACAAAAACAAGATTTTCTCAAAATCGGCTCCAAATTTTTCTTTAAACTTTTTGGTAGGGATAGTGCTAAGTGTATTCTTTGAGGTCACATAAACGCTATATTTCTCTATCCTTTTTTTCTTCAAAAATTACAGACGTTTGAGTTGTTTGAAGAGATTTTATCGCAATCTGACTCAAAAACCGAATGGCAATGCTGTCACGCCTCCAAAAGATGACGTTGAAGCATTTTGGGCAGGAATCTGGGAGGAGAGCAGATCCTACAACAAAGACGGATCTTGGATTCAATATGAAGTTGATGCTGCCGAAGAACTTGTGGAAACAGTGGAAGATGTTCATGAATTCTCGGAAGAGGGCCTCTTCCAAGCAATTACGAACATGGGAAACTGGAAGTCCCCCGGGATTCATAAGATCCAGATTTATTGGATTAAGAAATTAACAGCAATACATTCTCATCTAGCAAAGACTGTTAATAAAATTTTAGAAAACCCTAAGGAACTCCCCGAATGGCTCACTCGCGGCATCACGTATTTGCTACCCAAAGCGGGAGATAGCTCTTTGGCGAAGAACTACTGGTCAATTACTTGTCTGCCAGTGCTGTACAAAGTTATAACTGCAGTCATAGCTGACAAAATGTACAGACATCTAGAGAAGAATCATCTGATGCCAGCTGAACGAAAAGGATGTCGTAAAGGTTCTTATGGCTATAAGAAAATCTTGCAACTGAATAAAGTCATCTGGAATGATGTAAAGAAACGAAAACGTAATTTGAGCATGGCTTGGATTGACTACCAAAAGGCCTTTGATAGTGTACCACACGACTGGATTTTGAAGACCCTGGAGATCTATTGATTTCATTCTAGACTTATTGAATTTTGCATGGCTAGTATGAAGTCGTGGAGTACCAAGTTACACAGCGAAAAGGAAGCAGTAGAAACCAGAAGTATTCAGATTAACAGGGGTATTTTCCAAGGAGATTCACTATCCCCTCTACTGGTTTGCATCAGTTTGATCCCACTATCTAGACAGTTGTCGCAAGCTGACTTTGGTTACAAGCTCCATGGTGATGAAAGGCCTGTATCACATTTATTTTACATGGATGATCGTAATGCGTTTGATAAGAATGAAGCGATTCTCTCCCAAGTACTGTCTGTCGTGAATGACTTCAGTAATGCATGAAGTTTGGTTTTGACAAGTGTGCAAAAATAAATTTAAAAAGAGGCAAACTGACAACGTCTGAGGACATTGAAATTGATACGCACACTCTGATTTAAGATCTTGAGCCAGGTAAAACTTACAAGTATCCGGGAATTGAAGAATGTGAGACCATCTAGAACGACACAATGAAAAAGAGAATTCGCAGGGAGTATTTCAGAAGAATTTCCTGCAGTTCGCTCTAAATTCCAAGAATAAAATATCAGCAATAGGTAGTTTGGCGGTGCCTGTAGCTGAATACAGTTTTGGACTAGTGGATTGGACTGAGCAAGAAATTCGCATCGTGGAACGAAAAAACAGAAAACTGCTAACAATGCATCATGTCGCTCACCCTCGAGCTGATGTGCATAGACTTTATGTGTCACGTAACGAAGGAGGAAGAGGCCTCAGACAAATTGAAGCCTCGTGGCACAACGGAATAGTCGGAATGGGAAAGTATGTAGTTAGTCATCAAGATGACCCTCTAATGCGGCAGGCCATGAAATCTGACCGAAGAATGGGAAACAGAGGCATTGTTAGTGTAGCAAGAATCATTGCGAAGAAAACTAGGCAAGACACGTCGAATAACACACACTGAATTTCTGACGCTACTAAACATGAAGTGTGAGACACAAAAAATGTTAAGAAACTCGTGGAGAAATAAACCACTCCACGGACAATACCTAAAAAGAATGGACAAGGTGCGGATCAATAAAGATCAATCATTTATGTGGCTTAAAATGGGAAGAATGAAGCCAGAATCGGAAGCAGATCAAGTAGCTGCTCAAGATCAGGCGTTGAGAACACGACATTATGATAAAGCGGTTCTCAAAATTTCCCAAGATGACAAATGCCGCATTTTCCAGGAGCAAGTAGAAACCATTGATCATATTGTCTCAGCTTGTCCAATCCTAGCAAAGACCGAATACTTGAAAAGACACGACAGGGTGTGTAGCTACCTCCACTGGCAGATCTGTACCGCCCTCGAAGTTCCGAACACATGCCCCAAGTGGTACGAACACTCACCAAAACCGGTGACGCCTGTTGGATTGTGTACGATATTGTACGACCAACAAATTCAAACTGATCGCGGCAAACGAACTGGATATAGATATCCGGGACTCGGAGAAAAAATAGTGTTTACTTGTCGATGTTGCGATCAAAACGTCGTTACCAAGGAGGCAGAGAAACGTCTTAAATACAAGAGTTTGGAAATCGAGATCAGCCGAATGGGGCGTAAAAGCACAGGTCGTCCCGATAGTTATCGGAGCTTTGGGATTTGTTCCGCAAAATGTAAGGAAGAACTTGTCTAAACTTCCCAGAAATTCAAAAGACTGGGAAGTGCAAGAAATAGCTTTATTTGGAACAGCCCACATTTTGCGCAAAGTATTGTGGAGGCACCGGATTTGCTCCTTAGGTAGCTGGTTGCAACGTGGAGTAGATTTTATGTTCAGCCGACTCATAACATCTTTAGTCGTGATGTAATGGAAAAATAATAATAATAATAATAATAATAATAATAATAATAATAACAATAATAATAAGGTAATATAACTACCAAATTATATACTAATTATAGTAATAATAATAATAATAATAATAATGATAAAATAAAATTGGTGAAAATAATGATAATAATATAAAAACTGACCGATTCATTAAACATTAAATTACATTAAGAGAAAAAACTTTTATACTCTAACTTCGCACTTAATGTTTACACATTTAGGATCACACTTCACTTCACTTCACTTCACTTCACTTCACTTCACTAAGACCTGAAAACATTTCCTTCTTTATTTCTATGCTATATACTGCACGACACCTCACTTCACAATGGAACACTTATGCATCGCTACATAACTCACTATTCTCCCTCATTGAGTTAATAATACCATAAATTAATTTCCTAAAGTGTTGAACGCTTTGGGGAAAGGGTTGAAAGGTTTTTGCAGGCAATCTATTCCATTCCGTAATCGTTTGATTTGTAAAAGAAAATTTCCCGACATCCGTTCTCTGCTGTCTTAAATTTATTTTGTGCCTGCGATCCACTCTACTGTTGTATGTAGGAATACATAGCCGCCGATGAATTTCTTTCCAAGCTGGATGACCATCTTAAGCTTTATACAAGGCGCAGAGTCTTGCTACTGATCGCCTGTTTTTGAGTGAATTCCACCCTGCCATTTTCTTGTCCCTAAAGTAAATTTAGCTGCCCTATGCTGAATCCTTTCCAAGTGTTTTCACTGCATAATTTTGTGCGGATCCCAACAAATTGTTCCATATTCCATTATCGGACAAACAACAGGTAAATAAGCAATTTCCCACGCGTTTGCCGTACTCTTTTTTAGGATGCGCATTGCAAAGTGAAGAGATCTCCCGGCTTTCCCTACAACAAAATCTACATGTTTTTTCCAACTTAATTTACTATCGAAATGAATTCCTAGGTACTTGCCCGAGGAAATTCTCGGAATAATGTCATTATTTAAACGGTAATTTGTTTTACTGTAATTATGACCCCTGCCAAAAGTAATGGATTTACTTTTAGAGCTATTTATGGACATTCCATTATTTTCCGCCCAGTTATATAACGCATCAAGATCCTGTTGCAGCATTTCTTCATCTCTTTTCCAATTAATACTACGATATATTATGCAATCGTCTGCAAATAGCCAAACATTTGAGGTTAATTGCGCTGGCAGATCATTGACGAAAGCTAGAAATAGAAGGGGTCCAATGACACTCCCCTGCGGTAATCCTGACGTAGCGCCTGCCCCGTAAGATAACTCTTGAAGATAATTTGCAAACATGAAAATTTGATCGTTACTAATGAATAAAGAAACTTGCAATATTATTCAAATCCTAGCCCTGACAATTATATTAGGGAGGAGGTGAAGCAATGAAGAAATGCAAGACTTGGATGGGGTAAAGATTTTAAGATATTTGGGAGTTTTGGAATGATTTCTGTACTTTTCAATACAGGGTGTATAACTCCAGCATATTTGTGTCAGTTAATTCACGCTCGTCGCCATAAAGTTGTTCTTTAAATTCTACTATCAAAAACAAAATGGTTGGCTTAATAATATGGTATAGATTAAATGTTCATTAAATACTGAAATTTCAAAAATTTGGGAATTAAAATCTTTTGCGAATGTCCTTAACTTTTAATATTAAGGCTAGAATTTGTATAATGCTATTATTCCTCAAAATAAGATTTGTTTAATTACTCTTATTTTTAGTTAAAGGTTTTTGAAAATATTGGTAGTTTTCATATAATTGTAAACTATATGGTGATAAAGTTCAATTTTTGATGGAGACCAAATATTATTGAGGAGAGTTGGTCAGTAAGCAGGATCAAGCTGATATGCTGTCGGGAGCCCTGCTGATATGTCTGCGTGAATAATTTACAAATAATTTATAAAATGTGTGCTACAGCAGCCTTAATGTGTTAAAAACGTTGGTGACAAAACAAGAAAGGTGTTGGTAGGTACAATTATTATATTATCAAGTTGCAAAATCCATTCAACACAGAGATGAACTTTTACCTATAGACAAAGATGACTCAATTGTGTTTGCGCTGACGAAGACGCTAACGATTATACATTTCATTAATTTGAACTTTAGCGTTTCCATTTATTTACAAAGGATCCTTAAGAAACGGTATTCAGGGACGACGTCGGTTGAGTTATTTATCAGCAGCCTCTTAACAGATTAAAATTAAAACTAAGACGTGTCGCTGGACTTTCCCAAACCACCAGGCCGACATGGGAAGGTAGTTATCGTTCGGTAACAATCAGCTGCATTTACGTTTATTTCACACAATGAATATTTCTAGCAGGAAACAAAATATTCTCCGTAAAAATAAGATAAACTTCACATTTCATTTCAACTTTTGTTACAAAATTTGTTCTCCTTCTTAAAACTTTTGAACTTCGCGGTGTTTTTTACGTTTTACGCTTGAAATCGTCATTCAACTAGCGGAATCACAAGGGCCGAGCGTCAGACTTTCTCAACCGAGTGCGTTTTACTCGTGACGTTGAAGCGAGCAAAACACTTGGAATACTGCGCTACCATTTTGCTTTATGTTAGATTTTGTTTTAACGGCCGTGATGCTTGGGTAAAATCACCTCATGCAGACCACTACTTACAAGAGACGGAAAAATTCCGTTTCAGCTACAAAAGGAATCGCTATTGTGCAACAGGGCATCGAAATATCTGAGGATTGAAAGATGGAGAGACAGGACGACTATATTGGAAAGTTCTGGGAACAAAGAGCATTTCATGATTTACGATTATTAGATTTAAATCACTCCAACGCCTATTGGGGTGATAAATTGAAAGAAAGTGATTATGTTGATGGAATATATTATGAAGAAGCGTTGCTTAAGATGAGAGACGACGAGGAAACCTGAAGGCAATGAGAAAACATGTTCATATTTACTTTTACGAGGAGTTCACGAAGGTTTGAATTTTGGTTTGTGGATGGGTGGAATGTACTGTTTTTGACAAAGAGTAGCAGTTGAATCTTTTAACTTTAGAATGCAGACAATATTTATTTAGAAACAAAGTGTAGTGCAGTATATCAACGGAATTACAAAGAATAAAAGCACGAGCTACTGGCGCTCACATACTAAGTAGGTCACTCGCAAAGTAAAGAAAGTTTTGTTTTGACATGAGACTGCGTTCCCCCACCACTCTATCCGACCGCCCACTGATCTTGGGCTTCAGTTTGGCGTCAGACACGATCCAATACGATTAATTACTGCTTAGCTTTGCTTTAAAATCAGTGACAAAATTGACGACCTCGTCAAAAGTGATGGTTGCAGTGTTATCTATATATATATAAAACTGGACGTTAGTATATATAAGAGGTAAACTCCGACACCGTAACTTCTAGGTGTTTTTCACCAAGAAGGTTTATGTGTGGTTAATTCTGTTGTAACTCCACTACATGGAGCTGTAGAACAAAACAAAATATTCACGTCAAATGCAACCCGCAACGCACTCGGCAGCATTTTGAAACATCGTTAAATCACTCCTAAACTATGCGTTCAAGGGCCTTAAAAACTAAAATTTTGAAGCCAAAGACCTCAAAAAAACATTTCTCATATCATAATCTACAGAATGAACTCTTCCTGAACATTCTATTACATTTTTGCTGGCTTCCCGATATTACCTGACCTCCTCAGCGACGTGCAGGATCTGCAAGGAAATGTGCATAAGAGGGACAGAGAGCAGCAGAGACAGAGACACACACAGACAGACAGACAGACAGACAGACAGGGACAAGGTGAGGGAGAGAGAGACAGTGAGAAACGGAGATGGGAGGGGAAAGAGGGGGGTGAAGGGCAGAACAACGTCTGCCGGGTTTTCCTAGTCCTTTTTATAAAAGCACAAAACGTCAGACCCATCAAAATTGATAGACATAACTGAGGTGGATGCGGAAGCCTACTGCCGGACGCTTCGACGACTTCTTCGCGCGAATTAAAGACGCTTCAACAACATAAAAAGAAACCGACGTGGAATGCTTACCAGTGGAGTTATCCTCCTTGACGATAATGCACGTCAGCATGCAGCGGGGGTGACACAAGACAATTTCAGTGGGAAATGTTTCAACATCAGCCTGACAGTCCGGACTTAGACCCAAGTGATTATCATTTATTCCACAAACTGAAAGCTTTTTTTTGGACGAACATTGCTACGGAAGTGATGATGAACTTAAGGAAGTGATACTCAATATGTAGTAGGCATAGAAAAATTGGTAAAACGGTAGAAGTGCCTAAATTTGAATTGTGACTATGTAGAAAAGTGGCTCGAGTATCGGTAATGGTATGAACAATACAGTTTTATTTAATTATATCAAATAAACATTTCTGGATACAAGTAGTAGTTCTAAAAGAGCACGTATTTTCTCCTCTACATTTTCACGCTAAATTACGCGAAAAGTATTGAGATTGTAAACGGCCTTGCTTCAAAATATATCTGTGAGAAACCGAAAAATGTTTGAACTTTTGCAATTTTCAAAAAAAAAAACCACACACAATAACAACAGGGTTTTCAACGAACATGAGACTTGCACGATTCTCTTAAACGTCCTTCACATTATCCAACGACAAAATTTAATTAAAAGAGGTGGAGTCTTTTTTTTAATTTTAAAAATGTCCCAGGGGCTTCATGTAAAATACCCCAACATTAAAATATCGGTTTCAATGTCCAGGGGTCGCAATATAACCCAGATAGATTGGGGAATCTCAGTTTTGGAGAAAGTCAGCTGAACGGTTTAGCCATTAGGATTGTTAACAGACGGACAGACAGATACGGACGGACGGGCGGACGTTTTGCCGTTATTCGAGTTTTCAGTATCAAGGATCCAGAAAATATGGATTCTGACAACACCAGTGGATATTTCACCCTAAATTTATCTACTAATTTATCCACTTTTTCGTTACCAGGGCCTTACAATAAGAGTTTTTCTGTCGAAAATTTTACCGTTTTTTTCGCGCAGCATTACATAACTTTCTACTTCGCAATGAGAAAGTAAAAACATTCTTTACTTTCCGAATGACCCTCGTACTACTGCGCGAGGCACTAGATAGTGGGGAACCCTTTTGAAAGGGAACACCGCGTTGCGAACTGCGAGTGAAGGTTATTTCTTGAAAAGTGCCATGTGGGCACTGCGGTGCAGAATCGTCGATAGCAAGACAAACTGGGAATTGGTGCATTTCATTAATTAAAATTGTAATGTTTTTCTCGTATCAGGAATGATTAATAGAGTTGGGTGGATGATGTCGATCATGATGATGAAAGTATTAATTATGATGAAAGAGTGTTGCGATCAACGGCAAGGGATAACGAGGAACTCAGTGTTAACATGTTACAAAATGAAAGTAATTGCAGGAAGCTTGGCATTCGGTGAAAAGCGAGCGACTTCTTGCCGTATCTCTAGCAGTGGAGATAAGTTCCTTGCTACTTGCTGTACGCTAGGCATTAGATGATAGACTCTACCTACAGCTTGTAGCTCACGTTAAAGGAAGCTAACTTTCGCAGAGGACCTCGCCTACTCGGAATTGTTCGAGCGACTTAAAAACGCTCAGCATTGAACTTTTGCAATTTTCAAAAAAACAAACAATAACAACAGAGTTTTCAGACTATACCAGTGGACTCACTCGCTTTTCAATGTGTGGAGAAGATCGAACGAGTATGTTTTGATCGATTGATTAGTGATTCCTGGCGCTTCAACGGCGCTTCAAGAGTATTTGTCTCGTAAATATTGTGCATGTCTTTTTCTCTCGGGAGCTGGCAGGGATTTTCTCTCGCTAGGTGGAAAGATTCGATGCAGACCTATCGTCGGCTTGCGGAGACTTCCCCAACCAGGCAACTCCTCAACTCCCCCAGCGCGGCACCCCCTCAGTCGATCTCTAAGGCTCCGATTGCTTTCTCCGGCATGTGTGGTATTGTAGTACATATCAGTATGTGTGTGTGTGTAAGTAAGTAAGGGGTGAGGGATAAGGCAAGGAAAAGGAAGGAAAGATTGCGCGCAGTCCATGGCCCGTTAGGGTACTGCTTCGGCATTCGCCTGGTGTTGATAAAAAACACGGAACACTACCGACCAGAGCAGCCGCCTTCTTCACCAGACAGCGACTGACCTCGACCTATCTATCGAGCTAGTGTCGTAAATCCTGTCACCGTCGGGACCCGAACCTAAGATCTTCCGATCAGAGATACTGCAGTGCCATCAGTTGATGCCTTGAGACACCTCTTCCGGTTTGGACGAGCTCTGACTCGCTACTCTCCGAACGTCCATTGTGTGGAGGGGATCGGACGAGTACGCTCGACTATATTCGCTACTCGCCTAATGCACCATGTGCGGAGGAGTTTGGGCGCGCTTTACCACTCGCTACTCGCCTAATGTCCAATGTGTGCAGGTTTTTGGACGGGAGACACTCGCTACTCGCTAAACGTCCAAATGCGTGGAGCCGACCTAACGCCTACACCCTTTCCCCACAGACAATTCTCTTCCCAATATTTGAACCTTAACCCGACGGTGTCAAGTCCGGCAGTAGGTAACCTGCTGGTCCTTTCGACAGGTGGGGCCGAGGCGTGCCGGGCCGGGTCGCGAGTGACGGACGTTTGAACGGGGTGCCGCAGGGGGGGCGGGAGGGGGCGTTGCGAAAGTCGAGCGCGGGGGCGTCGCCTGCCCGCCCGCGCCGAGGCGCCGTCGCCGTCGCGGCGGCGTGGGCGGCCGCGGCGCGGCGGCGGGGCGACTGGGCGCGGGCGGCGGGGGCGGCGCGGCGGCGGCGGCCGGGGGCGAGCGCGCGGGGGCGGACGCCGTGCGCCGTGGAGGGGGGGCGGCCGCGCGCGCGCGCGCCGGCGATCGGCGCGTCGCGGAGGGGTGGCGCGGGGGGCGAGAGGGGGGTGGAGGGGGGTGCGCACCCCGGTGCGCGCGCGCCGCGGCGCCACGCACAACACACTTAGCGGCGAGTACAAAACGCGGGGCGTGCCGTGCCAGCGGTTCACTCGTCGCCCAGGCCCGTCCCAGCGTCGCAGAGCCCCCCCGCGTCGCTCGACCACCGAACGGTGAGTACGAGGTTGCACGGGCGAGCGGCCGCCGCCTTCACCGCCGCCGACTGGGTGGGAGCAGGGTGAGACCTGAGCTGTGTCGCCCAACGCTGCCCAGTGCCCTCTCGCACCGCTTGTCCAAACAGTTTGCGATTTTTTATTGCAAATTTTTGTCGGGTCACGATATCGCACTTCGTTTGGCATTCGTTCCCTGCCCGACACGACATTTTTTATGCTCAATTTAAATTATTCTTCGTTTTTCGACGTATTTGCTTACGTATCCCCCTCCGCAAATCCCTTCCGTTTTTGGGTGTGGAACTATTTACATTTCCTTTTTTTACTTGCTCATCTTTAGAATTTTTCAGTGAATCTTCTGCTTGCCATAATGCGTTTCTACGATTTTAATAAAAAATATTAATCGTGTCAAAACTTCGCATTTTTCGTTCGTTCCATGTATTGCACAAACGCCTATCAATTAATGTTAAAACAAATGTTTCTTCTTCGTCTTCTTCTACTTCCGTATTTTGAATATTTGATTTTGTAATACAAGGCAATTTCCATTTTCTATGTCCATTACGTGAATCAAAAAGTTATCCGTTTCGTTTATCTCGTCCAAGGCAACTTTTCACCCTTATTCTTTGCACAACTTGATTTTTCTCTTAACTTAAAGCATTATGGTCAATTCTGCAATTTTATGTGTGCCACACTATTGACGTTCTATCCCTTGATACACGGGATATTATTAAATTAAAATCATGATTTTTATTCTCCTTTATTCCAAGAATTGGCTGCGTTTCTACCCACCATTTGCATTTTTACATGGAAGTAAATATATTAAAATCTTCATAGGTTTTCACTTATTCAGTTTTGACGAGGTTTTTAATTTTTTTCTTCGATGTACAGAAAGCTCGACTACTTCTCCAGTTTCACACAATTCCAATCAACGCCCTTGCCTTTCATTTGTTACGCGGAATTTATTAACATTCAAATTTTATCTTTTTTCTCTTCTTTTGCCTTTCAAATACACGACATTTGCAGTTGAACTGTAATTCTTAATCTTATTTCGGCAAGAATATTTACTGTATTTTCGTCTCAGTGGACTTTCTTCTTTATTCTTTTTCATTCGTGTATTCGGCAATATGAAACAGTTAAGATTGTTCTAGGTTTTTATATTAAGAGAAATTGGATGAATCTAAAAGCAATTTTCAAACTTCTTCCGTTCCTTCAATATTCATTTCCTATTTATGACCATTTCCAGTTTTAAGAGAATAATTTGCGCAATTAATGTTAACTTTTAACTACTTTAGACGTTTCGCTTTCGTTATAAAACTAAGTTTTGGCTAAAGCTGTTTTTGTGGGTGGATTAATGTATCAAATGACGTGACGTGACATGACGTGAAACTACTGGAGAATCCATCACTTTCTGATGAACTTGAATATTTCTTCACATACGTACATTTCTCCACATCATTCTTCACAACTTTAACGTGTGCCGTCATTGTGGGTTTTAGTCTTCAGCTACTTCTCGGGTAATTAATAGTAATTTTTTAAAAATGTTTTGGCAGTAAAGTATTTTCTATGGATTTTTGGGGAACATTTGTACGTTCTTTTTTTTTCTTCTTCCAACTATTTGTTTCGCGTCCCGGATGGGTATTTATATTGCAGAGTTGAATATCTCAAATATTTATACAGACTTACCGGCTTTTTAAGAGATCTAACATGCTTTTTCTTACATTCTTTTTCCAAGCCTTCACTATCCTTATTCTGAACAGTTTGTCTTTTACTTCACGATCGCCTGGATTAATTCTTATTTGTTGGTTTCAAGTGAGGCAAACAAAAGTTTATGAAGTGATTTTTAATTAATAAAAGTTATTTCATACTTGTCTTTAGTGAGTTTCCATACTGTTCTCGACGGCTACTTTTTCATTTGATACTTCCGTAAGTGGAATTGGCACTTAGTCATCTTTGCTGTCTTATACGCATGGTTACTGCTTCCTATAAAGAATGCATTAACTCTATGAATATATTTACATTCAATTTATTCGTTTTTGAATTCCCTTTATGTTGGCAAATTTGATGAGTAATATTACATTTTAGTAGTGCAGTACCTAGTTTTTATTTTCACAAATTCTCGTATTTTTCGCAGATTCCATTTTGTAATCTCTTTTTTCTGCTGTCGATCAACATCAACAATTGTCTCTGTTCGTTATTTTTTCCTTGAATTTTTTCGGTTTTCAATGTTTCTGTCTGTCTTATAAATGATATTCCTGCGATCTTTTCTCGCCCTAATGTGTTAGCTTCAAATTCTTTCATCGTATTCTTCTCCTTAATAAAATTCATTTCATTTTTGCAGTACCACTGCAAGCATTTATGATCTTCGTTTCTCCCTTGTACTTCAGGTCTGCTTCATTAACCGTTTGTCACAAGCTTCGTGTTTCGCCCATCGCCTTCAAATACTACCTTCAATATTGACTAATGGAATTCTGTAGAAATATTCGTGGTTATATGAATATTTGATTCTTCATCTTTTCACGTTTTTCTTGAAAATAGTTTCTCGAGTTTGTAATTGTACCTCATTCACACTGAAATATAGTTTATGAAATATCTGCATTTTAAAGAATTTTTATGCAAAATAATTTTGAACAGTTGTTTTAATTTTTTGTCTGCTTGACGCTCGGACCAACGACCATGTTTCCAGGAGGGAGATTTTCTTTACTTCAAGCATGCATCTCTTGCTAATACCTATTCGTATCTTAAAGTAAAATGGTAACAAACATATAGCAAGTAATACGATTCATCTAATTTTGTCTTTGTTATGTGATCATTTGGACATCTCTTTCAAGTTTGAGTCAAATTGAAAACTAATGCAATGTAACTTAGAAGATGCAAATGTTTCCTTTCAACAGGTAGAGCTCAACATATTTGATAAACGGATTTGCGAAACATTGAACAATTTTAATTTTCTCTACAGAAGACTTTGATTTCCACAAACAACAAATTCTAGGTCACACAGATGTGTATACTCTCGCGGAAGCGTTCTGCAGCTTCATATAACAGACATGTCTGCGAAATCGTAACGCAAAGGGCTGAGGTTTATGACGCACACTTTTCAACACAAAAGGCCAGTATGTAGTGAATGTAAAATACTAACGTTATTTTATATTTATATTTTTTGAATCTCACTAACTTTGAAAATTAACTGTCTCGAATTTTTTTCTAATTTAATATACTTAATTTTTATTTATATTTTACATATTACGAATTTTATATAAATATTATTATAAATTTAAAAAATAATATGTAATAATTTTATAATGGCAGAAATATAAATTTATTATAAATATCTTTACTTTTGACTTAAAGAAATTTTCATCTGTCAGAATTAACTTGTCTCATTAACTCCTGAAATTCACGAAAGGCTTTAGACTATTACGACAGTGTTACGATTATCGAGATGGTACGTGTTAGTTTATAAGAAAATACATGGCACTCTCTACAAATCTTTGAAACGAAAACTATATCATATACTGGACAATAAAATGGCGAGGAATAAATAACACTGAAATACGTAGGTATCTGGTTTCTGTAGATTATTACAAGGTAATTCTAGTCATAAAGCGACGTACTGAACATAGAACATTCTATTTTTAGATTATCCCATTTTTAACGGCATTTGCTCTTCTCTTTCTTTTCTTTTTCATCTTAAACTGGTGGTGGTAAAATAGCATGTACCTTCTCACCCGTATTTTCACGCAAAATTACGGGAAAAATAATCACATTTTCGAAAAATTGTACATGACCTTAATTCAAATTCTATCTCTAAGGAACGCATTTCATTAAGATATCAATTTTGGAGAAAGTCGGCTGAACGGTATAGCTACTAGCGTTGTTCACAGACGGACAAACGTACAGAAGTTTTGCCGTCATTCTATTTTTCGATATCAAGGATCTACAGAACATGGATTCTCGCTACACCATGAGTTAGAAGATTTTTTTTATAAATTTAGCAACTGGGTTTATCCATCTTTTCGTTCTCAGGGTTCTGAAATAAAAGTTTTTCTGACGAAAATTAGCCGTTCTTTCGCTCAGCTTTACATAACTTTCTCTCTATTTCATAGCGAGAAAGTAAAAGGAAATCATTTTATAATTATGTACTAGGCTTTTAAGATTTTGACATTTTAAAAATAATCTGCAATGTTTTGTAACACGAAACCTGAATTTCAATAACAATATTCAAGAATTATTTTAAACTTCTTTCTTGTGTATCTCATATCACATTCCGAATATTTCAAAGTTCATAAATCTCTATTTCAACAAGAACTTTGAGTATAATTTTATCTTCCTAATTTTTATTTGGTTATTACATCTTGGAGAGTTGCTTAAAGTATTTAACTTCTTGCTCAAAAACTTCTTTAGAAATAGTTATAAAGGACTCACACATTTTAAAGCCATTTATTTCTTAGAGGTTGTTTGAATTGTTATCTAAAGTCTGTAATTTATTCTTCTATTAACAATATCATTTCAAATTTGCATCCTGTTCAATTTTCTTTCAGGTGTATCATGGGGAATGTGTTAAAATATGTATTTATTTATTTTTATTTCTAATTTATTTTCTACAGTGCAATATTATGCAATTTATTTTGTGATACGAATTGAAAAAAATATTGAAAAGAAGTGTATTCGACTGTACGTGTTCGTTCGAATCGTGTAGAACGGAACAAAAATTGGTGAATTTATTACGACAAAAGAATATTCCTACATTATCGAAGTTCTGATTTCCTTATTTTTGTCAAAGGGTTTAATTCACCGATTTTAACGAATTCACTGAACCATGTAATTAAACGAATTGCATTTTTCTTTATGATGATCTTACTGCTTCAAGATGTATATTAAATTGTATTCAAATTTATGATTATACTACTGAAAAAATATCGACTTTCATTTCATTAAGGTTTGCATTTCTTATTTTATTCCTTTAATCGGAGAAAAAAGTTATTTCAATTTAAGTTAAAAATAGTTATTTTGTCTAACAGTTAATAAAAATATGCTCTGAGTTTCATGAGTCATAACAGACCAATATGCGGCGTACTTTTGCGTATGAATGTGCCAAATAAATTCATTCAAATTGCAGACGAGAAATCAATAAATTCAATGGATACATAAATGAGAGAAATGAGAGAGAATCGAATACATCGAATTTTGCATAAATATATTTAAATTTGAAAATAATAAATACATAATTTACACAAATTTAATGAGGAATATTTTATTTGGCACGGTTTTTATACTTAAGTTCCTATTGACGGACTAAAATGCTTATCTCTAAACTTGAAACCCAGTGTGAAGTGTTCTTACTCTCCCAGGCTCCAACTCTCGCAGTTCTGGCCACTTTTGTCTGTCATAAGCAAATTTTACATGATCATATGCTCCTATTCTCTCTCTATCTCAATTGTTATGCGTTTGTCACACGTGATCAATCTAATGATATTTAAACACAAGCTTATTTTACTCTAAATGCTTACCTTTTTCACTAATATTGTAATTAAAAAAGAACTTGCTCAGATTTTGCTAGCTCCGTTATTTTGAGCGAACGGAAAAGATTCGGCCTAAATAATTGAGAAATTCGTAACTAAACTTAAACATTTTTTGGGCATCAGAATATCTTCTTATTTATCACTTATTTCTTTAGCATTCACTGGGTTTCTGTGTCTTCCATTCTTTAGGTGGAACGAAAGACATAAACGAAAACATTAGTTGTCGTAGTTTTACTTCAGTTACCATAATGAATTTGTATTCTTAATCTGGAAATTGCAAGTTGATGAGATGAGTAGAAGGTATTTTGGTAAAAATATAAATAACAATAATTACGTTATTATTTATAATCAAACCAAAAGAGCTACATAACGCAAAGCAACTTTTTGTTTCTACTGTTCTTTATTTAGCACACATTCTTTCCTAGAGGAGTTTCTTTGTGCTAAAATATTCCATATGTGCATATCCTATCATATAACTCTTTTCAAATGTAATTTGAATAATGCAATAGTCGCAGTAGTGGTACAAACAACATTGTTCACAAATTTTCCAACTCGTATGGCAAGCATGTTTTGCGTCCTACTTTATTCAGTAACATACATAGTATCGTGTTCAATTGGTTCCCGTCCGCCGAGAGTGGAAAAGTCCGTGGGTAGTTCATTCCAGAACCGTGAATGGAAGGGAACCTGGGATTCAGTCCCGGGCATTCGTTATGTAATGTCAGCAATCTGTGCATCAGGATCATTCCATTAGGATGTTGAAAGGACAAAACGTATGCTAGTTTTATTTTTGCTGGGATATCCAGTTTCACTAATCGAATTTCAATTCTGTTCACGACCATTTTATTAAGCATGATCTTCAGTGAGAACAGGCATAGTGAACGCAGTTATAGGAACTGTAAGCCGAGAGCAAATTATGCTGTGACTTCCCATTTAAGCATCATAAGGTATTCAGAAATTGTTACATTTCTACTATAAAGTGAAAAGATGGTTTATTTATTTTCTCATACAAAAGTATGTGAACGAACAAGTAATTTTTATTCATTACTTGCTTAAATGTTTAATAAAATTATTCAATTAAGACTAACATATAGAAACAAAGCTGATTTATCAGTTCTTATGATTTTTTTATGCAAAGGTGCTATAGATAAGTTTCAAATATTTTTGATATTAATTTATTTTCTGCTTATTAAGAAAACTATCTTCATCCCTTCTAATGAGATACCACATATCAATAGGAAATGAGCTCCTTCAGTTTTATGAGACATTAACAAGAAATTCCTTAGAAACTGCAGTGTGCTAGAAATGAAATCACCACAAAATCTTTAAAACATGAAACATAGAATGGAAATTCCACAATGCGAAAGAAAAAAATAAACACTTATAATTTTAAACGTTTCTCACTCTTAACGGAACGTCAAAATTTTCGCAATATTGTTTCAGAATACTGTGTTAATCACCAGGAATATAAATATGAAATACTCTATTAAAATATTTAGAAGAGCTGAATATTCATGTCTAAGATTAATATTCTAATACAGGTTGTGTATTTTCTTCTGTCGTCCTAATCAGGTAGTTTTTTTAATGTTAAAAGATGAATTAGAAGATTTTCAATTCGATATAAAATTTGTTTATTCTGTGGTTCATTAATGAGCTATATCTCTGAGTGAAATCAGAATTATGTTGTGCCAATCATTTTTAATTTTATAATCAAAACTCACATAGATGTGCAGAACACAATGCATTTCTTGAAATGCATTATGTGAAAAGAATGTTCGTTTGTATTTGCCCTCAGACGTTTATTAGTCCGTAATATTAATTATCTACATGTCGTAGATTCCTTACATTGCGCACTATTTTCACAAACTGCCCTTTTATTTCGAATGTGTAATTTGGAATTATATCCGCACCACTACTAATAACGCAAAATACTGCAATTAGCGAGATATTCTATACTAATTGGATCTTTTAAAAACTATTTCTGTTGAAATGTTCCACTGGGAAGCAGCAATACAATGAGAAATTATTCGACAAGTAAAGGAGTAGAGTTGTTATGTAATTTTAATTTTTTTGATATCATTAATACATCATTCCATCGCTTGTGCACATTTTCGCCTCTCTAGATCACCAACGATAGAGCGAGAGATCTCATTCGGCGCGTTATTAATCTAAAAAGAGTGTAAACAGAATGAGAATATCATAAATATACCATTGAAGAATGCACGACCATGATGTAATGAGGGATGTAGTTCATGGGATTTAGTCGGAGTGAGTAGAAACAATTAAACCATTCGTTTGTCGACGTCTCGGAATGTTTTTATTCCATCCTCAGGGCTAGTGTAAAAACCAACAACAAAAAGGCGTAAGAACATAAATATGAATATACAATACTCAAATTAATAAAATGATATGCAAAGGGATACAAGATGTAACCACCTTACTAAATAAGTATGGAACTTTTACAATCTCTCAGCAACATTACGTCCTGGTGTCAACCCGTCACCACATGGAATTGTGGCGGCATAGGGGCCCATCTGTACCACTACTTCATGCCTCGTTTTTTTACACTAGCCCTGAGGAGCAGTACTGATTGCTCGGGATGTAAATGGTACGTGTACGCTTTAGTGCAAAAAACAATGCAGTGTGTGTGCTTGTTGTGTGATATCCTTACTAATTACGAAGCAAGATATTTTAAAAGTGATTGAGAAATATACAATTGGGTTTACATTTTTTAGCCACAATTGCTTCTTATATTTTCCGTCATCCCAAATTAATGAAACTCTGGAAAACGTAATGGTTGAAGATAGTGATTTTATGATCCAAATAATAAGAGAACTACCTCTGTCAGTCGCTTTAATGATGCTTTTAATGTTTGGAAGTACAAGACATTGATGAAAAACTTTAGTCTGCAAGTAAAAAATATCAGGGATGCAGAGCTGACCCGAAGAAAAAAAAAGTTACATTAGTATTTTTAATTCGTCACTCAGTTGATGAGCAGCTTCTGCTATCACTTAGAATGTGTTACTCATTTACTAATTATTTCAATGTATATTTAGATATTTATTGTACGTTGTGTGTTTCACAGAAAGTGCACCAATGCAGAGGTCTGGTAAAGGGGAGAAGGAAAGCAGTTTTTACAGATGGACATGATTCCTCTTGGGTGTTTCAAAAAAAGATTTTTCTCTCCCTGTGAAGTCGGTCCACCATAACATATTCGCGCCATTATTTCATACTGAGAGAGGATAGGCAGAACTTCCGGCCTTAAACATTGTAGAAGTCGCAAAAAGAGCGTCACCGCACGGAAAGAGAACACAATTGCTGGACATTGAAATATCTTTTAAGCGTAACAGTTTATTATTCAATTCAATTCGTTGCTAAATATTTCAAGTTTTTAAAATAATAAAGTTTAACAATATTTTAAATTAGAATAGTTTTAATATTACATCCTCAAAACAACCTGCAAGAATATTTTATGAAAGTTTATTGGGTAGTTTCGAATGATTCATGATATAATTCTGGTTAAGTTTGTACAACATTCATATCTACATTAGTTTCAAATTAAGTGGTAATATCAAAAAGTTCTGCTTACAATTATTCTTCCTCGACAAAAAATACTTTTTCATCTGTGACGCAGGAAGATCAGAAAAAAAATTGCATAGCAGAGAACATACATAAATCGTCGACATGGTGTTTTCGGAGTGAAGGAGTAACAATATTCTCGAAGAAAGAGGTGTTTTATGTGGCGCAGCAAGAAGACATACCTTTCTTATAAGGAAAATATCAATAACGCATGAATTTCTTGCAGAATTTTTAATTTGTTTAACATGGACAGCACATGCGTGATTTTCAGTTGAGGAAACCGACAAGGAGAAAATGTAGGAAATCGAAATAAACTTCCACGTTCAAATGAGGTGTATTTTAACTAGAAGGAAGTGAATGATACGAGTGTTCATTAGCGGTATATGACTCAAGGAGTATATTAATATACTTCCATTGATATTAAAAAATGTATAATAAAATAATTATAAAAGAAAACAGCGTCTTGAATGGCTTCTGGGCATCATACTAGCTTCGTGTGGTGTGGTCCCGGATTTGATTTCTGGTCGAGCAAAAATAGAATTCTGACATTCCGTTGTAATCGTTTCAATTTCTGTAGCTGTGAGGCGAAGAAAAGCTCAGGCAGGCGGAGTTAGTTTCGGAGAAGGGAATACGTCATGTTCGGCCGGCAAAGTCGGACAATCTACCCAAAATGTCAGATACATACATAAAAGAAAACAGCAAATGAGGAGCAACTAATCAAAACGCAATTTAATTTCATGTTTTAAAATACGTTTTGGATAAACCTCAAAGCAAGAGCGTGAAGAGCTACACGATTTCATAACCACCTCAATGTTTTCCATCAGTGGAGAAACCGGGAGAGGTGGCTTAGTATATCAACTGATGTTACTGCAGTGCCCCTGACAGGGAGGTCCTACGTTCGAGTCCCAACGGCGGCAGGCTTTTGGACACTACCTTGTCAGCTAGGCCGAATTCAGTCGCACTCTGGAGGCGAATTCTCTGATAGGTAGTTTCCCTTGGTGTCTCCTATCAATGCCAGGCAAATGTCGGAGCAGTACCCTAACACAGGGGCCACGGACCGCACGCGATCTTTCCTTCCTCTTCCTTGTCCGAACCTCACCCTCTACAAACACACACTTACACTAACATGCACTACACTGCCACACATGCCGGGAAACCGGTCGGGGGCTTAGAGCTTTTCCTGGCTGGGGCGGTGCCCCACTGGTTGGAGATACCTGGTTGGGGAAACCCCGCTAGTTGACGGTAGGTCGTCGCCGGATCTCGCCATCCAGCGAGAGAAGATCACCGCCACCTCGCGAAGAAAAAACATGCACTACACTTACGAAACTAATGATCTCAGTAGTTGACGGGCACGGAATCACTAACAATCAATCAATCAATCAGCCAGAGGACAATATGCGTTTGGATTAGTTGCTCCTCAAACGTTTTCTTCCTAACTGTGGGATGGGCCATCATGGACATTCGTTGGCGCCCTGTAAGCGGCGTCTCGGCCAGCGGCCGTCTCTCCAGGCGCAGCAGGTAAGGCGTCCGAGTGCAGACGCCTGTGATCGATTCCGCGCGGCCGGCAGCGTTCAACGCGAGCCGCCGGTTCCGCGACGCCCGACCCTCACCGTCCCGCCACGCCCCTTTCGCTTTTTCACCTCACTCCCCCGCGACACGACGCTTCTTACTCGTGTCGGAACGTTTACTACTAGCACAATAAAAGGTCACTTTTACCACCCATATCGTAAGTAATTATATTAGTTGTAATTTTGTGACAGCCAACAGCAGAAAAACGAACCACATCAGTTCATTCAGAGTCTTATCATTCTTGCGTTGTCGTATGTTTCCGTGTTTCGATGAATCTCTAGGTAAATATGGACACTGGGTTGTGTGGTATATTAAAGTTAGCGAGGTATTTGTTTTTCGGTATAATCGGGTTGTGAAAAATGTAAAATTATATCTTAGGAAATTAGTCGTGTTTCTTATAAAGGATGTTTATGACCCCAGTATCTCCCGCCTGGTCTTTCCCGCTCCGCTTCTCTCGCCTCGGCTCTGCTGCTCCCGGCTCCGCTCTTTCCCGCTGCCATCTTCCCCGCACCGCTCTTCCCTGCGCCATCTTTCCCCTGCGCGCTCTTTCCTGCTCTGCTCTTCCCCTCTCCGCTCTTGCTCGCTCCGCTCTTCCCCACTTCACTCTTTTCTGCTCCGCTCTTCCCCTCTCCGCTCTTGCCCGCTCCGCTCTTCCCCACTTCACTCTTTTCTGCTCCGCTCTTCCCCTCTCCGCTCTTGCCCGCTCCGCTCTTCCCCACTTCACTCTTTTCTGCTCCGCTCTTCCCCTCTCTGCTCTTCCCCACTTCACACTTTCCTACTCCGTTCTTCCCCTGTGTTTGTATTATCTAGGCTATCCGGGACGAACCGTGTCTCTGTCGTCGTGTCTTACATTTTGACTAACATTTTGAGGATTCCTTAGCAGTATGCTCTGAGGAAGGTCACAAATGTTGGCCAAAACGTCGAGCATTACGACAGAAACGCGGCTCGTCCCGGATAGCCCAGATTAACATAATACTCCCCTGGCAATCCCACTCCGCCTGGCCCTCGATTCTCCTCCTGCTGGAGCGCCTTACCCTGCTTCCTCTCTTCCACACGCCTTATACGAAAGCTCCTACCATCTTGTTTCTGCTCTTCTAGCCCTCCCCGACCTACCTGACTTTTTTCATTCATTATACCGGCGGATTTAGCTCAGAGCCAGTATTCCCTCTGATTCTGCAGCGACTTTAACCGGAGATCCTAGGGGTTGAGTTCCGACGGTAGCTTATATTCACCAAAAGCTAGCTTTAAAGTTAAGTCGAAATCAACCGCTGCCTGGAGGAGAATACTAGCGACATGAAGCTCAGATCAGTAGTTCTCTGGTTTCTCCGATTGAAACCAGGCGAAAGCATTAGGTCATTAGTCCCGCACATGTGGTGTAGGTTTTTCATTGGGAGATGGCGGTGATCTTCCTCCGCTGGATAGCGAGATCGGGCGCCGTTCTACAAGACGTGCAGGGTTTCCCCGACCAGGTATCTCCCACCTGCAGGGCACCGCCCCAGCCGGGACAAGCTCTAAGCCCCCGACCGGTCTCCTGGCATTTGTGGTAGTGTAGTGCATATTAGTGTGTGTGTAAGGGAAGAGGATAGGACAAGGAAGAGGAAGAAGAGATCGCGCGCGGTTCATGGCCCGTTTGTTATGGTACTGCTCCGGCATTCGCCTGGTATGTCCTTCCTCTTTCTTGTCCTATCCTTTCCCATTACACAACCTTACACCTACTACACTACCATGCAAGCCAGAAGAGTTTAAAGCACTGTCAAGGTATTCTATTGGTGGCTGTGGCACGCGTGTGGCACCGTTGCATGCTACGAGCTTCTCTGCGCAACTAGCGTCGGGAAAGGGAACTATTATGATTAGTAGTAACTCCGCCGTTTTACAATAGGGATGGCGTTGTCTCTGGTGGCGGGGTAATGAACTGCGTGGAGGGACGATTTCGTCGTGTCACTCGTGCCACGGACTCCCGCTCGTAGCATCGACCTTGACAACACTAGATTACGCTGTCCACCAGGAGGTGAGAGGTCACTGACGGAACTCGTGGGTAATCTTTATAATTTCAGTACGTAGTACATTATTAGTACATCGTACATTAGAACTTGGTATATTATTTTAGTACATACACTGGTGGGACCAATCTCCTAACGCTGATGTTTCCGTTGATTCAGCAAAAGCGATGAATCAATCTTCCCTTCTCTGCTTCGTTTCGACCCGCCCAGCTTCGCTCCTCCCCTGTCCCACCCTTTCGCATCGCCAGAGGTCTCCCGTCGTCCCACCCGGCCGGCCACTTGTTGAACCCGGTGCTCCGCGCTGCCGGCCGCTCTCTGACGGTGTGTTGGCACAGCGCCCGCAGCCTGCCATCGCCAGACGACGTCGAAATTCCCGTATTTGAGCTAGGCGCGCAAGTGCGTTATATTCCGGCCCAATAAAGTTACCATTTAATTATGCCAAACAAAGATGGGTTTTCCAAGACAGGCTATTTTCAACGATACTTCAATTCCAGGGAGTTGTTTTTAAACCCAACAATCCTCACGTTTTTTGGATATTGAGTTATTTGTTCTGAAACAAACTGGACACTGAAACCTGCCTACGTACATAATACCCCAGAGCTTTCTTAAATCTTGACAAGCAGTATATTTGTTTTGAAATAAATACTGGAGTCAATAGCAAACCTAGCAATATTCAAAAGAATATACATTTCAATGATCGTAGTTTCCAAAAGCATCAATTAGGAAAACAAAATTGCTCCTTCCCAGCGTGCAGTTGGATTATATATGTAAAGATACATATTATTTTGTATTATTAATATAATGTTAATAGTAACAATGTACCAAAATTCCGTGTATTTTCTGAAAATATTTATAGTACTCTGAACAAGTTAGGAAGAAGCACAGACGTGCCGCAGATGAAAAATCGAATTGTTTAATTTTAATAGGGTCAAACTAGCTATATCCTTATTTCGTATGTCATGATCAATACGTGGTTTGCTGCAAAAGTCCAAAGGGAAATGGGTAAATGTTGATTCAAATAATAGGTAACATTTCTAAAATTAAACCATCGAATTTGAATGGAAACTGGTGAAATAAAAGTCATAAAATAATCATAAAGTCATAAAATAATCTGTCATATTTTATAGCAATTCACGCACATGTTCATAGAAGTTTTATTTTATCATTATCTTTTGTTTGCGAAATAGGCAAAATAAATTAGTCATTTAAAAATGCAGAGAAAATAACCATAATGTATCATTGTTAAAAATAATTTGAACATAACATGTACTAAAATAATAAAGGATGACTTTATAGATAGCATAATTTCTCATGATTAAAAGATCGTTTTAGTCTGCTTCATTGATCAGAAGTTAAACGGACCTGAATATAAACGGAAGCAAATAAACACGACAGAGTTGCACAATGTGCACCTTATAGTATAAGCATAGCTTTAAAAGCAGGGTTGGAATGTGAAATCGTTAAAAACGGTGAAGGGGAAGAATCTGATTTTTTCGGTTCATTGAAATGCATATTTATACTTGATTAGATTCATTTAATAAATACTCTTCCACTTCAAGCAAATATTTTAAAACGTGTGCAATCATATACGGGTTTCATAACGGAAAAAATAGTTCTGAGAACTGTCCTATTTTCTAGCATTAAGATTTAATAGCATAACTGTTGGCATATGCATGGATATATTATAGACAAAGTTATTGGTATACGTAATATTCTTTATTATTTGTATATTTGCGATAATAAGCATATTTGTTTGAGAAAATTAAGCTTGTCTTAAAAAATATGGGGGTGTAATGTGGGAGAAGTTCCTTTTCTCTCCTTCTTTTTACTATCTTTATGAACATTAATAACCGTTTCTTCGTGTTCATATCATTATGACTAGCTTAAATTCTAGTAGCGGATTCGTGTTACACATGCAAAATTATATTTTTATAGTACTATTATATCGACATAACATCCAAACGAAAATTGAAAACATCTTCATTTGATATTGTACACTGATATTGTACATTGATATTGTACATTTGATATTAATATTGTACATTTGATATTGTTCGAAGTATGACTCGAAGCTATTCTTACATTTTTCCACTTACTTAGGATAATATGAACATTAACTGGCTAACTCGACAATGAGCCAGATTCGGAATTTGTCCGTAACATAAGCACAAAATACTGGTACGTTCGTGTTCCTTTGTTATTTACAAGGGAAATTATCTCATTCGCACTGGACTGCGGAAACTTCTTACTTCCAAAAATATTAATCGATGAAGTCCAATAGGTTTGCAAACGCTGACGAGCAAACAGCACGCATTGCTATCTGGTAGCCGTTTGCCTCTATCCCTGCCATTGCGCCCATACCGCTGAGAACAGAGCAGATGCGGGGCGGAGATGTAGATGAAGTTTTGATGAGCCCTGTCCTATGCAGCTGAACGTCTATTCACGACTGAAAGTTACTGACTTGAAGAGAATGAACAGGTTTCCGAATAGCGCCGAATAATAAGTTTTAGATGAGTGTTATTTAACCACAAAACATTCTCAAATTAATGGAGGAAAGTATGTGTATAATACTCGCTCCCTTTTTCCTGGAACTTGGGACAACGTCCAACTCAGTATGTTACGTTTAGATCCCTATATTTTAACATGCAAGCTTCGCAACGGGCTGTGCCAAGACAGGGTAACGAAAACTGAACACCAAATAGTGCACTGTCGAATGTTTATTACTAGCCTCTGAAATCACATTTCTTTATCATCTATTACTTAATACGTGTTTTATGTACTTGTAGATATTTCAGAAATAACCGGGAAACCCCATAAAGCGTCGTGCTTTTAATATAGCTTAGGCAATAAACTCAGTACCCATATAGAAATTCATAATACTCAGAAATTCATAATACTCAGTACACATATAGAAATGTTGGCGCAAAGATCTAATATAAACAGTATTACACTTTCATAAGAAATTAGTATTTCTGTTGCGAGTTACAGAGTGGCACTTTGTTTATATTCTTTAACTTTTACTTCCCCGCATACTAAGATATTACGTAGCAAAGAAAACTAGCATACTGCATACGTAGCATGCTGCAGTGGAAGGAGTGATTTTTTGACAAAAATCTCATATTGTGGGTCTCCAACATCAAAAAGTGGTTAGTTGTTGGTGGAAAATTACTTCCTCTAATACTCTGTGTAGTCGGAGTCCACGTTTTACGGTTCTTGTTATTTAATAATTGGTCTGTGGCAAAATGCCTGTCTGTGGACAATACTAGTGCTTTCACGGTTCATAAGATTTTCTCCAAAATTAATATTTTCCAAACTACATGGCCAAACTCAAACCATAGCCAATTGGCCACAGATATGTTGATTTCTGGAGGGAATTTACATGAAGTCTCAATGACATTCTCCAAATGTTCTCAAAAATGGCTTCAAATATTTGGATTATTACTTTCTCCTATACGTACGTACATAGTAGTATAGAGAAAGTAATGTATTGCTGCAGAATGTTTATTTCGAGATTTCAACGAAAATACACCCTTTTGGGGTCCCCTAAAAGGAAAAAGTGTTGTTTTTTTTCAAAATCTCGAGCCGTCTGTCTGTTTGTCCTTCTGTCCGTCTGTTTCTCCGCCTGTCCGTCTGTGAACGACATTTGCGATTGAATTATTTGTAGCATTCTTATGACAATGTTAAAATAAAAATAGACAATTTCTCAGATTGTGTGATTAGGAAAATATCCTACTTTGAGAATACACCAAGAATAAACCAATGTGTCGACTTTGTTGCAGACAGAAGGGTAATAATTCTTTTTAACAATTTAAACAATATCATTTGTAATCTTTGAGAACATATAACAATGTGAATTATTCTTAACCATCTCTTTACTGAAGAAACTGTAGTGTCAATAGAAGACTTAACTTCAGGAGAAATGAGAGAACTAATTACTTCTAGTCAGTTACTAGCATGTCTTTAAGGTTTTTTACGAAGATAAAGATAAATATTTGTGCGAGTCTCTACTTCGCGGAAACGGCTTGACATCTAATCTTAAGGATTCTTTTTTACCCTCAAAGTGGCATTCTCTTGGTAGACTATCCAACTTCCATCTGCGAAGGAGTTTCGTGAGACGTGACCATCTCTTATAAAAAGGAATCTATTACAACGAGCATGCATAAACTCAACAGAAATTCGTGACTAAGAAGTTTTACAAACCTCACTTAAGTTTTCTCATGGCTATTGAAATGTGAAATTTATTTCACGAGTTTGTGATTTTTGGAGTAAAGGTAACCAATTATTAGCGAATGAGATATGAGGATTGATACATCTTTTTTATTGATCTTACTTATTCTTTCCTGGAATTACTGTGCACCTTTTGCAATATCAGCACCTCGCCTGACGGGGAACAGTTAAAATGCAAGAAGTAGAGAACAGAAATACCAAAGATAGGAATCGATTGAACAGAAGAACTAAATTCTTTTCGGCAGTTGCAGATATTGCAGGTTTGTTCAAAGAGCTTTTGAAATTTTATTAAGTTTCATAAAAAATTAATATGATTGGTAACCTGTTCACATTGTGAACAATTTGCCCTTGGAATTCTATATTTTGATTATGATATAAGTATATTTAAGGGCGATAGAATAAATGTACTCGAAAATTAATATTATATGCTGCTTTACACATAAGTCAAAATTGTGCGACATTTGCGAAGTGTGCATTTGCAACAGTTGTATAAACGACACATTGAAGGGTTTTCATGTCAAGAAGTCCACACGGGTTTTATCGTGATGGATTATTCAGAATACATGTGTCGGCATGTTGAGAGTACATAATTTGTCAGCATGTGCCATGAAGAATAGTACGAAAAGACATATATCTTGAGTTGAGTAAGCGAAAGAGTAGTCGTATATCATGAGTTATTCACGCACTAAAGCCCCTAATCAAAGCCTTGGCGACTTTGAAAGCTATTATTTTTCAAAGCGTATTGCTATTGCAATGCTATTGCTAAATATAAATGATCTATATTACACGCAAAATTGCTTTTTATTATCATATTTCGAGATATTTAAACAACAGATTTTATTATGAAAAAAATATATCTTCAATATTGCAGTTGTAGGAAGACACCGAAAACATTGCACTTCTGTAATTTTCGATAAATCAGGGATTTTAACGAAAATGTTACCTGCACCATTCTTTTAAGCGTTCTTTACGCTATTCAGGGATAAAGGTTTAATAAACAATAGCGCAGTTTTGAGAAAATTTTGAAATTAAAATATGTTTCAAACTCAGAGGGCCTCGATTTCATTTAAATCAATCGTTGAATATCAATTTGGGAGAAAATCGGCTGAACGGTTTAGGTTCTAGCGTTGACCGCAGACGAACAGACTGCGAACAGACAAATGCTTTTTCGTCAATCAGTTTTTCGGTATCAAGAACCCACAAAACGTGTATACGGATTCCATGTGTTAGATGAAGGAATTTACTATGTATAGGAACATGATTTATCAACTTTTTCGTACCAGAGTCCGTCAATAAGAGTTTTTCTGCCAAAAATCCTTCGTTTTCCGGTGCTTAGTTACAGTATTTTCTCTTCTTGCAAAGCAAGGGCGAGAAGGTAAAAATCAGATATTAAAATAGCCATGTGTAATTTCTGCATGAATTTAAAACAGTTTATAAAAACAATTGGGCAGGCATTTAAAACAATTGGGCAGGTCTAATTTTCGTCGAAATTCCCTGAATTTTAGAAAACTGCGTAAGTAAAAAATATTGGGAGAGACATTACTTTTTAAGCTTCGGCAAAGTGAGTACGGCGGAGCGACAAATATCTTCTATTTAGAATCTATCTAATTAGTGACCATGGAGGATGAATATCTTAAGGGGTTAATGACCAATTATAACCAAACGGTCGACACAATTGCAGCGTTCGTGTTTGTAGTTTGAGAATTTAAAATTTATTAGGAGCAATGCTTAGAGATGCAATATTTTATTAGTTTAAGTGATAAGATGAAAAGAAACTAGGGACTTCGGAAATTAATAGAGATTCCGGGAAGTAATGTTTCATTTACGTAAGACAAAACACAAATTTTTCAATTATTTTCATTGATATTCTACAAATATTTACAAGTCTGTTACCTCAAAAGATGCTCAATTAGATTAGTAAATTTTGATAAGTACATCAGGTTTTGAATTAAACAATGCAGAATAGAATTTACCTGTTTTAGGATTAATAATTGTTATATTACTGCAAATTCTATCTAAAGTCAATAAGAATAAATATTTGTATTGACAGTAAACAAGATAATTCAATAAATTGATACAAAACAGGTAATCAAAAGACGACAACATATGGCAGGTTTATGAAAGATTTATTTATCAAGAAATTCAAAGCTATTCTACACCTTGAAATTGTTGCCAGTGTTTTGGAGCTTGTTTAGGGACAAATTATTCTGTACGCATTTCTGTGGATATCTGTAGAAAAAATCATTAATTACTACCAAAGTTCTACAGTTCGATACGTCAATGAGACAAATTTAGCGAAGAGGATGCATTGAGAAATTCGAGCGCACAATGAGAATCCAGAGTCTGCAGTGGAACATCACCGGGACATCGTAAACCCCAGCTGTCTCGTCAGCGAGTTGAGGGATGGAACGTGGAATCCGGAGGACAGGACAATCTAAAGGAAAAGAGGCTACAACAGACTCGAAAGCAAAGTACGTAAATACTGTAGTACGGAAAATAACAAAGTTCAATGATACCGGTGAGTTCATTATCGTGACCGGTACGGGGGTCCCAGCCGCCTCAGCTTAAGCTTAACAAAAAAGCTTAAAAAACTTAACACAATAAGCTTAACAGAAAAAGCTTAACAAAAATAAACACACGACAAAAATCTCATATCTATTTCTACAATGATACCAATGTCGAAACCACACCATTTTCTACCATATTAAATTATATTTGAAATTAATCTTTCACCTTTCAACATTCGTCTTTCACGAATTTTGAAGAATATGTGCTTCAATTTTGAATCATTCTCGGGCAATTGTAGTTCTCGGGACCATTCTCTATTTTTTTAAATATCTTATTTAATTGACTATTTGAAAGCGTGCATTTATTGCTCCGGAGTGGAATACGAAATTTTATGGGAAGACGGAGCAAATGATTTCATGATTTATGGTGAATGAAAGATGTTTTAGGAATGTGGATTTAATGCACAAAGGATGATGCACGATTAAACAAAATGAAGTTTTAATGATGACTGAAGCGAGGGAATAAAAGGAAGCAACAATATCTTTTGTAGTACCATTATTGTTACTGGGATATATGAACTTTGCTTTCAATAAAATTCTATGATTTTAATAAGAATAGTTAAAAGAATAAAGAGAAATTTAATAATATCAGTAAATATTGCTGACGTGTTGCATCTCTTCTCCCCTCAAAACAACGCAATAACAGAAATAATAACATTGAGAGACTTAAGACAAAATAAGAAAAAATAGTAAACTAATTCTTCTAAAATGTATTGTACTTATCTTTGACACAAAATGTATCATTTTCTAAGTACTTAAACTATGTCAGCATAAAATATATTTTACTTGAGAAAGGTCAACAATTGTACTTTACTCACGTATTTCCGTTATTCCGTTAAAGAAGGGTTGGAAATCGCGATTGGAGTTTGCAGTAGCGAATAAAATCGCTCTGTAGAAGGTGTCAGGCACTTCGAAAGCGAGACGAGAGCGGCCAACGCGGAGCAAGAGGAACTGCATCGGGCAACGATGGGGGCATTGTAAACGCTTTTGCCTCTTCAACGAATTGAGGATGGGCGGACGAGCAGAGAGGGAGGAACGATCGCCCGGAATGCTGCTGTGATCACCCCCGCCTTTTCAAAGAACTTCCGACCCTTCAACATCCTCGCAACTTCTCAGTCCCAATGGCCTCTGGGGATGGCCAGTTTTGTAACACTATCTCTGGAAAGGGGAGGGCAAGGAGTGCATTGTGCTCGGACAGTTGTGACCCACATAAAGTTGGAACAGACGAGATGGGTATTCACAGCGCTCTTCAATCTTGTCTGGGAACAGACATCGAGATTGAATCTAATAGCAAAAATTGATAAAATATCTCTTCTTGCGAGTATTTTACAGCTCTTTTGGCCGTCTCTCGCATCCCAATATCCATACCCCTCTACGATTCCACTAATTCTCTTCTTTGCATATCTTTAAAAACCTGATTTGTCCCTTCCTCTCTGTGTTTAACTCTTTATCTTCTGCATAAAAGAAACCACTCAGAAACATTTCTGGGACATTTCCCACAATCAAGCCTTTTCACGTGACCGAACCAGTTCAGCCTTCGTATTTCCAATTCATCTACAATTCAAGGTTCAAAAATCAATTAATTAATTGATAAAATATCTTTCCTCTGTAAATAGTTATTCATTAGATTCATAAGACAATTCTTATTTTCAATAAATTACCTACTTTTTATTTTGACAGCAGCACAGTATTTACCAATACATTGCTTTATTTCCACTTTAATTTCAGTTTAATGTTTCCTGCAGCACGTTTTGAACATGATTATTTTAATACATCACATTAAAGTAATAAAACCTACAATACTGATGTACACTTCATCAGTAAATTTGAAATTTTCCGCAAAGAAACCAGTGTCGTTGGGGAGTTTAAGAGTTTTCGCCAATCATTATGTTTACATGAAACATTCAAAAATATTAATTGATTAAATTTCACTTAATTCACTTTAAGATAAAGAAAGATATAATGTTGTGTATCCAAAATATGCTTCTTGTCATGTGTTTGAGTGATTTTGTGTTTCCAATGCAAAAAACCTAAAATGTAAATGTTAACGAAGCGTTAGACAGTCAAAACACTACATAAGAATAATTTTTCAAAATTCAGATTTTTTTAAGAGACTGTCTCTTTTATCACATAGTCCAGTGACTGAACTTTCCGTGTAAACCTGCAAAGAAAAACCTCAGGAGTTGTTTCTGAAAAACAATCTTTAATATACATTTAGTAAATTTTCACCATTTGATTAAAAATTGTGCTAAAACTACTCTTATCTTAAAAAAGATTACATGAAATAATTTCAAAGACTAATATTAAATAAAAATAATTCAAAAAATTTCTTGCATCAAAATAAAAGTGTAAGGAATGTTGTAAAATGTTCAACTTTGGTTTTCTTAAAAGCTGAAATTTCAAAACTTTTACCATCAGTTCACTTTTGTTTATTAAAACAAAAAATGAAAACGAGAAAGATCATTTTTGAAGAAGTCATATATGTCTATATCCTACGGGCTTTAAATGAAGAACCTCGAAAACATTCGAAGATCAGTCTCAAGTTCGCAGTGTATCGGAAGTCGGCCAGATTGATCGGTGTGTATGCTTATACATTTTGGAGAATTATACTACACAGTATAGTCAATATTTATATTCAAAGACAGACCGATGGGTAAACGCACGAACATACAGACGAACAAATGGGCAGACAGAAAAATGGATCGACGAAATGAGAGTTGGAGGAACAAACGGACTGAAGGATTAACAGACCGACGGATAATCAGGTACTCGGACAAACAGACAGACGGACAGACGAATAGATTTACAGATGGACACATAGACAGGGGTTGGGGAAACAGAGAGGCAGTCAGACAGGTGGCCAGACAAACAGGCAGATAGACGGAGGAATAGACAAACGGTACCAGCGTCCGCAAAAAAGTGTATTTACGAGAAAATTTACACATCGACTTTTTGGAGCGTTAGATAACTTTCTCTATATTACCTCTATGGAAAAGTACAATGTCACATTACATGTTAAGCATCATATTATTCATGATGAAACAACAACCGAAAACAAAATTATCTCCTTGGCTGTCCGGGAGATGTCCTGTCCTAGGCACAGGCGCCAACGTTTTGTCGTCATTTAACGAGGTTCTTTATAAACCTGTTAGCAGTCATATCCATACGTTTCACTCTGAAGATCATAAAATGACGGCCGAAATGCTCGCATCTGTGTGTAGGGCGGCGCCTCCCGGACAGCCACGTATATTACTGAGTCCGGCCGGGGAAACCTTTGCTTTCAGCTATAACCTTGTTAAAAAATACAGTTAATTTGAAACCGAGATCGGAGTCTGGGATGTGCGGAATTGTCGTACATCTATGGTGAGTGTCTTGGGTAGGCGACTACGGTTTATCTTTTCGAGATCCCAAGTACTTCGCTTACAATGATAAGTTGCAACGTTGCATTGTTAATTTACTACAAAGACACGTGCACAATTACATCATATTTAAATGATAATGCAAATATCTGGTGAAATACGAAATTTTACATCGGCCGACAAATTTCTGTCATAGCAAAAAACAAAAAAATATCATTCTTTATTTGTTCTTATGTTCCAACTTAAATATCCGGAATCATCCATACTACCTACCCACTAATAATAGTAATTTTGTATTTGTAAACCTTCCGCAAGGGTTTCCAAGGGATTTCCCCTGACAGTATTAAAAAAGGTGATGAGAGTATTTCAACATTTACTTTCACTTTCAACATATGATAGCTCATTATCTCAGCTTCATGCAGATAACTCTTCCACTTTATCTGCGAATCCGATCTTCATCCAATTATCCGGCATCTCTTCTTTTCCTTTGAATAGCAAATGAACATATCTTAAGAATTTTATTCTCATAATGTGAATGTCAAAGGTCATTAGAATAGTATCGAATTACCTACGAACAAAATATAAAATTATGATGAAACTATTCTCTACATTTGGAGTGTGTTTTCTCTGCATTTCATTAAATATTTTCCAATTCGAGAAAACAATTCGTTTACCATTCCCAGTTGAGTTCTAATTTTTAGATTTAACTTAGATTGCATAACAGTTTATATACATATTTTAAATTTTAGGGCCGAATTAATCCTATTTTAGCCAGCTATTGGTGTCCCCAGGTATGGGTCCTGCTTTTATTTATAATCCACGTCTTGGGGTAAGAGACACATGTGACAAGCGTAACGTATTTCCTTCACCGTAACTAGTTTACTTAGCCTGCCTGAGATTTCTCTCGTCACACCGCTATGTGAACTGAGATTATAGTTTCTTATATTATTAGCGTATAACATCCCATAAATGGCAAAGGCCTCCTGCTGTAGCAGGGTTACATAAGGTTGATATTTAAAAAATCACCGAAGAAAATTATCTGAATCATCTAAAAAATATTTTAATCAAATTTAAATAATAAATAAATATGAAGTGAAACAAATAATAGCTATACGAAACTATAGTAAAACAAACGATAAGACAACAAATATGTGAACAAACAAAATAAGAGCTTTAAGAAACAATATAGTCGCTTTAAGAAAACATACAAGAAAAACAAAGAATTAGTTACAAGAAACACTAGTTGCACAGGGGATCATCACATGCATTTAACTCATTCTGTTCGTTTCATTCTTTTCGTTAGTATCTTTAAGAAAATGCACAAAACAAAATAGTAGTTATAACAAACACTAGTTGCACTGGGGATCATCAAATGCTTTGAACTTATTCTGTTCATTTCATTCTGTTCATTCATGATAGTGTTCGAAAGCTACAGCTTGTCCCTTCGCTGGTGGGAAATACCTGGATCGAGTAACCCTCGCAAGCTGACGGGTAGGCCAGCGTCGAATCACGCCATTCAGCGGTGGAAGAACTTTGCCACCTCCAATGATAAAACATGCACTACACTCACGAGAGTAATAACGCACCCAGCAACACGAAATAATCAAACAATTGAAATAATAAGAGACTCGAAGGACTTTTATACTTGGATTTGTATACAGAGCAGTTTGTGATAAAAGTTTCCATTTTTCAAGATTTTATATGATTCACATTGGTGATGCTTAGCCGTGCTAGTCGCAGAAACTAAAGCTTGGAATACCAGGGTATGAAGTACGTTGCAAGTTTTCGCGATATTTGCTTCACTAATAATAGCTTTACGCTTTACTAAATGTTACTTAACGGTGTAACCAAAACCGCGCCTTTTGACTATCTCACCACCGTATGTATTAAACCTACACTTCGAACTGTTTTGTCTAAATCATGCTAGAGAGGGAACTCCTGCGGCAACATCACTGTGTTTTGTGATGTTGCCGCCTGTTTACTTTTTGGCATTAACAAAATAACCAGTTTTGCCTTCCAAGTTTTGAATGGTACATTTTTTACATAAATTACTTAATTATGTAAGTTTCTGAGGTTACCTCGGAAAGGGACATCTTAAACTTGTTTTAAACTCATTCTTGATGCATGAATTTATTTTCACCTAGTGTGCCCGGACTCCTTGGTATAGGCAATCCGCCATACAGTGGCATATTACGAATTGCAGAACTTAACACAGCTTTCTGGTGACGCTTAAACGTGTAACAAGTTTCTTCTCAAGCCTGTCATATACCATTTTTATGTTAAAACCGAACATAACAAACTAATAATTCATAGTATTACAAGATGCATTTGAGCGCACAGTAAAAATGTGTATCCTAGTAGTAGGTATACATTTACACTGATACTACGTCGGTATTAAAACTACAAATAAATATATTTAAAATTTGCTCGGCATAGCAATCGTAGAATACACTTAAGGGCACGTAACATCAATAATTTGATTATATTTATTGGAGTCAATTTAATTTTCTCCCAAACGCTTTTTACGATTAGCAGAAATATCATGACGTTATTCTGTTTATCTCGTTGCTTGCTTCACCTATCACCAGATAGTTTCCTAAGAACCTTCATTGTTGAACACTCTGCAACCAGCCCTGCACATCTGACAGAGCAGTCAAAGTTTCAATCTTTCAACATTGTTTGAAAAACACTGATAGATCCCCCAAAATGTATTACTTTTTAAGAACGTGGAAATCAAAAAGTCAGTTCAATACTCATCTGACCTGCGAAAAAATAATTTTGTAGACAGACGCAACATGTAATGGTTCTAAAACCATCGATTCTCAACGGCTTGGAAGTATTAAAGAGTCCAGAGATATTAAGTGTAGTCTTCACATGCGCTCTTAAGAAATCTGGAACGCATAACTCGCTTGCTTCTGGGAAGGGACGCTAGCACTTATGCACAAAAATTGTTCCTGTCAACATTGTTTCTACTCAGCAAAATTTTCCTTTATTTGTTCTTTGCTTTCTGCATTTTATTTTGTAAGAATGGTCCCCCTTACTTAAGTAACATGGCATTTCAAGTCTTTACTGAAAGCTTTCCATGCCGGTTGCTCTGTGTACGCCTTGAAGACGGCACACGCTCGTGCCGCCTGTATGCGTGTAACTAATGATTCCCAGTTGACATTTTCCTCGTTGTTTCTGTTCGCGAAATTAGCAACTTCTTTCTCCGATTAACGCTTTAATCTAAATTTTTCGTATGAGGATTCCAGAAAGCTAATATGTATTCCATTATAGGACGAACCAAAGCCGGTATTTTCATGTTCCAATTTCCTTTTCGCTGTATACACATAAAAAATGAAGAGCTTTACAGGCCTTCTGAGTAGTATATCTTACATGATCAGCCCTGCTGAGATCGATTCGAATTACGCCCTGATATTTACAACTACTTGTCTCTGGAATTTTATATCTATCCATCGTACAGCATAGTGTTTCAGCCTTCGTAAAATTAATTGTTTAGCTTTTATCTGGATTAATTTTCATTCCGTTTACTTGGGACCATTTGATCAATTCGTCAATATCTTTTTGCAATCGATCAATGTCGGATTTATTAATAATTTTACGAACAACTCTTTATTTGTCCGCGAAAAGTCTGATTGTCGACCGAATTTCAGAACCGTTATCATTAACATAGATAAGACTAGTGGTGCTAAAACAGCAGGTACTTTCTCGCCTGTATTTCCACGCAAAATTACGCAAAAAGTACTCAAATTTTCGAAAAATTGTACATGACCTTATTTCAAAATCCATGTTTATGGAACAGATTTCATTAAAGGAAAAATATATATTTTTAATATTTTATTTGTAGGAAGACTCCGAAAACATTTTGAACTTTTGAAATTGTCAAAAAATCAGTGTTTTCAAGGAACGTGAGATCTGTACCATTATCTTAAACGTCCTTAACACTATCCAACTACAAACTTTAATAAAAAATGATGGAGCAATTTTGTTTGAAAATTTGAAAAATGTCCCAGGGGCTTCATGGAAAGTACCCCCAAAATTTAAAATATTGGTTTTAAATTCAAAGGGACGCGGCATCAGCCAGATTGACAGGGGAGTATACCTTTTGGAGAAAATCGGCGGAACAGTTTAGCTATTAGCGTTGTTCACAGACGCGACAGACGGACGGTTTTGCCCTCATTCGAGTTTTCGTTATCAAGGACCCACAAAAATGTTTCGTTATCATGGATTCTGGCTGCACCACGTGATAGAGGATTTTTTAATCTAAATTTATCAACTTTTTCCACCTTTTCGTCATCAGAGTGTAATAAGAGTTTTTCTGCCTAAAAGTCGCCGTTTTGTTACGCAGCATTTCATAACTTTTTCTCTACTCCGTGGTTAAAGTAAAAAAAGGAGCGATTCTCTTTGGCCATCCTTAGGCAAAGACGGGTCTCAGTATAACTCTTCACTATTTTTAAAATTTCATATTTGTAACTACACCATAAAAAGTTTGTTGAAGTTTTTTGCATTTCTTGTTTCGAAGGGGGGAGTTTTTGGTGGGAAAATGGAACACATGATTTAATGATTTACGAGGGATGAGTTTTTAATTTAAATCACGAAAAATTATTTTCTAATTTAGGGTGATTTTGTAATATTAGGGGTAATTTTGAAACCCCCAATTTAAGAGAATTAAATTTAGGATTAGTGAAAGAGATCATTGGGGAATCTACACACGTAACCTACACACTGTCGTTTCCAAGGTTGCAAGTAGTTGATACTTTTTGACGATGTGACAAGTCGAGACGAATCGCTAACCCAATAAGTGTCGGAGGGAGACAGAGAGAGAAAATCCAAAAAGTTGCGGGTCCGCGCGCCCGTCGATCGTTAACGAGTGGCCCCGTCGCCGTTGCCCCTGCAAAGGAGCAAGTTAGTCGCCTCGTCGGGTCTTTGTAACTGCTTTAGCGCGGCGGTAACGAGCCGCGACGGGGCTCGAGGCCACCTGCTAACTCGATAGCGGGTGGACGACGAAGGACGGGCAGGGCTATGCTGACGTGCGAGCGAGACGCTGCACCGACAATTAGTACACTTAGTGCAATTTCCCCCTGTGTCAATCAGATGAAGAATTGTCAGTGATGCGTAAATGTCAACTCTTCCCATCACTTTGGAGGTTTGAAGATTCTTAATAATAATAATAATAATAATAATAATAATAATAATAATAATATGGATGGGCAAGGGTCATGGATGGGCCAATATAATGGACAAGGGGTGAGATTTTCACTGACTTAAACCAAACCTTCCTTCTCCTTCATCTTCCCCGCCTAACTACCTATAGGCATTACATCGCGGAGAGTGGAATAATGACCGACTGACATGATGTTACTCGAGTAAGGAATTATGAGATTTCTCTCTTTCTTTTCTCCAGGCGTCTCAATTCTTGCAACATATCTTGTGCAAAATTACACAAAGACCTCCACCTGCTTATAGAAGCATAGTTATCCGGGATTTGGCCAAAAAATCGTGTTTACTTATCGATGTTGCTGTACCTTGCGATCAAAACGTCGTTACCAAGGAGGCAGAGAAACGTCTTAAATACAAGAGTTTGGAAATCGAGATCAGCCGAATGTGGGGCGTAAAAGCACAGGTCGTCCCGATAGTTATCGGAGCTCTGGGATTTGTTCCGCAAAATTTGAGTAAGAACTTGTCTAAACTCCCAGGTAATTCAAAAGACTGGGAAGTGCAAGAAATTGCTTTATTTGGAACAGCCCACATTTTGCGTAAAGTATTGTAGAGGCACTGATAGTCACCGAATCTGCTCCTTAGGTAGCTGGTTGCAACCTGGAGTAGATTTTATATTCAGCCGACTCATAAGATCTTTAGTCGTGATGTAATATAATAATGATAATAATAATAATAGTCACTAGTCACAATGAGTGATTAGTTATTTTGGTATTCAACAGATATGGGCGTTAGTCCCTTACGTGTACTGCATATTACATCTCGGAAGGCGGCAGTGAACCTCAAAGCTTCCCATGCGTGATAGTGTGGTGCCTTTTTTTGACGAGTTCAGGTGGAAATCTTCAAAACACGCTGGGAGCCCATACTATCCAGCATGAGCAGTATGGACAAGGGGTGAGATTTTCACTGACTTAAACCAAACCTTCCTTCTCCTTCATCTTCCCCGCCTAACTACCTATAGGCATTACATCGCGGAGAGTGGAATAATGACCGACTGACATGATGTTACTCGAGTAAGGAATTATGAGATTTCTCTCTTTCTTTTCTCCAGGCGTCTCAATTCTTGCAACATATCTTGTGCAAAATTACACAAAGACCTCCACCTGCTTATAGAAGCAAGCACACATGCAACTAAGTTTTCTGGAGTTATCTGGCGTATTCCAAGTATCTCAATGATAGTAGTGTAGTGCCTATAATGTGTGTGTATGTGTGTGTGTAAGGGGAGAGGAAGGGATGAAGATGAAGGAAAGGTTGCGCGTGTTCCGTTTACAACCCTTTTGTTAAGGTACTACTCCGGAATTATCCTGGTATTGATTGCAGGTATCAACTGATCAGAGGAAGCTATCGATCAGCGCAGCGGACCGCTAGAATTCTCCAATAGGTAGTGTCTGAATGCGACTTAACTATCTATCCAATCGTTGCAGAGACAACGTAATGTAGTCTTTGAGACAACTTAGCAGATTCTAGAACTTCATCATTAGCATTTTATATTCATTTTGCTATAAAAGACCAACGTTACTCTGATACACAGCAGAATGGTGACGAGCTTAGAAATGTTAGGCGCGAGTTGAAAAATATTGATGTTTCACAAATCATGAACGAAACTCCGACACTCGTGCGTTGAAGCTCTGTGTCGTACTCTCTGAAATACTAGATTACGTCGCGGATATTCCAATTTCCGTGGATATTCCGCTTCTCTTCATATCATCATTGATTCCCATCAAAAGTGGAAATCAGACGTAGCAATGGAGTTCGACGTAGACAAATGCTATCAGTATACGCCGAACTAGCATCTTCCCAACTTCAAACACCTAACTCTCAGACAAGACTTCCAAAACTGACAGTTTTCATCGAGATAAAAAAAACAGTTAATATCTAATGACTGAACATTACCAACTACTAAACACTTACTCATTACCTACTACAATATTAGCGCAGACAGTTTTATAGGACTGCCACTACAAAATGGCAACCGCGTTACATTGGAATATGAGCTTTAAGTATGGCTTAGAGGCAATGTATCAGGGATCGAGGCACAATCCGGACAAAGTACTCGACAATTGTTAATATAAAAACACTTGGAAATTTCAAGATCTGGACCGAACATTAGTTGGATCACAACGTGATAGATCTCACCCTTGTTAAAGAAAACTAGTAGAGCTACGGAATGGTACAGAGTTGTTCGAATTGGTTAGACCCCATTCTCTTGAGTCTCGGCAAGCATTTCAGTTTTCATCCACCCTCTTTCAGGCTCTCAGTTTTGTGTAATGTCTCAATTGTCAGAATGACAGATTCATCATTGACTTTATTGTCGATCGTTTCCTTCTATGGGAAATGATAGTCTTTCTCAACAACAATTAAAAAAAATTAATCTTTCCGTTGTACAGGGTCACAAATCCTTCACGTCTTACAGGTCCTTTCGACTTGTGCAAAGGGAATTGGATTTGGTAAGCCCAAACGTCTTCTTATAAAAACAGAAATCCTCCGTTCTTACATCGAGGAAAATTCTTACCCTGGGTTAAGCAGAAGCAGGGCACACCGATCCCGACACTGGTGCAGAACCGTGGAGTCGGCCATTGCGACCATTGTTAATAATTAGCCACCCCCACCTCAGAGCAAACGCTCCGTAACACCAACATGCTGGATCCATTTTGTGCTCATAACGAGTTTATTTGCGCGGAGTTATTTCTTGTGTTCTCTCGATGAGTTGTATGACCTCTGGCCATGTTTTCGCGCTTTTGCGCGTTGCCTCATCTCCCAAGAACCTGTGTTTTGAGAACCCAGGCAAGTCTCTGCGTTTAACAGGTCATATAGAGCGTTCAGGGCAGTAGGAGATTTTAATGACAGTTTCTATAACAAATGAGCGCCGCCGAAGACCGCATTGCTCTCCAAAAAGTATTATTCCACCGGTCAGCTAAGTCACAGTATCAGCTGGCTGGATCTGTAATTGAATGTATTTTCACGATGTGAAGGTTAGAAATAGTTTTCACGAGAGATTGATTGTATTCCGCTATCATTAGTGACGAAAAATCATACGAATTGAGACCAATACAATTTCGTAATGCTGTTGATAATACGTGTGACTGAGTGAATTAAGCTATCAGATATGAGAATGACTACGAACTCCTACGTAAGCCTTGTGAAAACTATGGGAATTCTTGTGGTACTTTTTGATCCTGCATGTTCAGAACTTTCGAATTAATGTATGTGCTGTGTAATCTTCTGCAATTAGAATAATTGATGTTTATAATTTCTATTGATTGATCATCATGACTAATGATCAACTGAATATGTGAAAACCAGAACAGTATAAGTGACATTTAATAAATTCTGGGGAAACTTATTTTTAAATTCAATATCACTATAAAATTGTGTTACTTTATTTCATTATTAAAGCCTCGGCAGTTCAATTGTTTATTAAATCACGAATTAATTGTTTATTAAATCACAGTGGTACTGACTTATACCCTACTACAAACAGTTTTTTCTCAAAATTTATAAAATCTCACTTATAACTTCCAAGATGTCTTAAATATAAAAACAAACAGTTCTTAAAATTTAGACATTAGGTACGTCATGGGTTAAAAAGTGCTATGAATTATATGGATGTAATAGTTATTAAAAGGATATTATAGGATATTAAATAATACATTAATTTATGAATGATCCCTATGATTTTCCACTTTCAAGAGAAATGAATATGTTTGTGATTAAACAGGCCGTCACACTGGAAGTTTCTTTCTCACTTCTTCCTCAACTATTTTGTATATAACAGGTCTGTAAGTAAAATTGAATTGAATTTCACTTTGAACATTTTAGACTTAAGAAATGAAAATTGAAAGGTTTAATACCTACAATAACTTTATTATCTATAATAAATAAAAATAATTTTGAACATGGGTGAAATGGTATCACAAAATCAAATATACAAAAATGAAAAAATAATTCCCTTTAATTGTGTTGTGATTTCTTTGAAGGATACAACTATTGCACAAACACCTTTGAGGTTTAATAAATTTTATCTACTTTGATTATTTTAAATCAAACTTTATACAATCGAAATTACTTTCCTAAGTACTTTTAGAACATGTCTTAAAAGTCCATGACCTATTATTAACTAGCTCAAAACCCAGTCTGCCACGTTTGCCGGGATGAGTCATAAAAAGTTATAGTTTGAAATGAAAATTATACTTTGGAAATTTAAAAAATTAACAATATTTGTATTGTTACATCTTATATAACAATATTTGATTGGTTATCAAACCTGACCTAAAAGCATAATTTGATAACTTTTATTCTCATATTGTGTTAAGATGTCGTGTGATACTTATAAGCATTAAGTATTAAAGTCCTCAAAAGATGAAACTTCTCTTTTAATTAAATTTGCAATGCTAATTATTTTGTATTCAAAGGAAGAACATTTTTCTATTACTTGAATTAAATTTTTAATTATATGGTGTTCGTTGTCAGAATATATTTTCAACGCACATTCATACTCATCAAAAATTAAGTTCACATAATGGAAAAAGTATGTGAAATACAACCCATATTTTATGTACTTTACCGCAGCTGCGAACACAATTCAGCCTACTCCATTTTCTTACCTCTGAACGCAGAAAAAATTAAGGAAAAATAAAATTTACTATTAGGCATTCTCGATTTAATGTAAATTTCATCATCAGAAACGCGCAAACATACTAAATCACATCCCATTCCATTTATGTTTCGTTACTTTTGAACGAAATTGTCTACACTTTTAATCTTCCTCATTCTATCAAAGGTAAGAAACAATTTGAAGTTGATAGCGAAGAGCAACAGATTCTTCCTGTTCTCAAACCTTCACTGTCAAACATGTATAGTAAGTCACTGTAAGCTCCTTCTGTAATGAACTGCCAGTTATTTAATGGATGCTGAGATGTGGCTACGAATTGCATTCTGTTTATCAACAGTGATCGCCATTGCCCGCGGTTAATGCGCTCTTTGTGCGCGCCAAACCACAATTGTACAGTAACAGAGTTTTACAGCTCTTCTGTGTAGAGAAATCCAATATCCGGTGAACGTAAGAGAAATGGATTCAACGAAAACTGTTAGAAATTTTCAAAAATTAGTTTTCTATTTGACAGGCCCTTCATCCGCTTGAATTTCGATTTATACTTCTTTAATTTTATTATTATTATTATTATTATTATTATTATTATTATTATAATTATTATTTTATTATTACTACACACATTCCATTTCCGTTTAAAAACAATGAGAAACGAATTCTATTTAAAATTCAAGTGAATATTAGGAGCTTAACGCGGTCACGCGTTTGTTTTTTATGCGTGCTGTAAAGAGATTACTATAAGAAGACTTCGCTGTCACAGTTGAGTCTCCACTGTGACAGCTGACCGCACACCTTCATGCACACACGTATTTACACTGTAAGTGGAAGTGTGTGTAAATATGTATATTTTTGTGTGGTTACATCGCCACAAATTTTGAGAGAATTCTCAGGATTCTTGCTAAATGTTTACAAAGGCACTTGGTTTATAAATGCCACTTCTGCTACCTTCAGATTCGTAACTTTTAGTCTACTTTACTAGACTAACATAAATTTCATGTTGAAGTTTTTTAAAAAGTACAAAAAATAAATTATGTTTGTTTTTTGTGATAACTCGCGCGTAGAATTCTTTACATTATCCACCATTTTTGGCCATATTATTCTTAAAACTCTTTTAGAAAATATGTAGTACCTCTATTTCCATTTATTTAGAGTTTTATGTGACTTCAAATAATAATGGAAAGACGCAAACAATAAAAACACTTTTAAATTCAGTCTCTCAGACAATATTTTTCTACAACAAATTGTGCGAAAATGAAAATAAAACTGTGTGGTCTTAAGCAAATATAAATTGCGATGCTCTAAATGCATCTTTCAATCACAACCGGTCTTTGTGACTGAAATTTCTATACTACAAACGCACTGTGTTACTGAACCTACTTTCATTTACATTATCTCTGCATTCTCCAAGACAAACCATTTCTTTAAGCTTCTTGAATAATATGGTGTAAATGAATATCCTATGAAACGGATTTCATCGATGTTTTCCTAATATTTTCATATAAATTAACGTATATTTAATATTGCTTCAAATCTCTGAATTTTCGAAAACTGCAAAAGTTGAGAATATTTACATCTTGCCACAATTACATCATTGAAGATAGAGATTTTATTCTTAAAAAAGTTTGTTCTTTACAGAGATCTTGAAATAAGATCACGTACAATTGTTCAAAAATACTAGTAGATTTTGTGTAATTTTGGATGATATTTTGGCAATTTTAAACAATTAATTTTTGTTATATATCAAAGGACTGTGAAAAAGTGTGTGGCATCCATTTCCAGCAAACTCTGTGCATTTTCAAATAACATAAGTTTACATTGAAAAATTACAAATTTTAAAATAGGGATTTTGGGTGTACATGAAATTTGTTCAAAAAATCATATCTTTAAAAAAGATCATGTAGAATTTCTTGAAAAAGTTATCAGTTTATATGCAATTTCTGTCTGGTGTAAATGGAAATGATTTTCAATTTTTTCCTCTATTTCTTTCCACGAAGAGACCAATGGAAGCTTAAAAGAATGGCGCAGGTCTAATTTTCGTTAAACCCTCTGAAGTTTCCAAAATTTGCTAAATTTAGAAATAATGCGAGAAAGATTGTGCTATCGTACCACCACTAGTTTTATGAGTAGCTAGAGCTGCTACCACCAGCGTAACAATCGTTCGTCCAGCGAGCGGGCGTGCGCCGAGCGAGGTGAGACGAACCGGGCGGTCACGGCCGCGGCGGCGTGGGTCACGCGACCAGCCTCGGCCCCGCGCCACGTCGCGCCGCTTCCGTCACTCTGTCCGATAAGCGCTCGTAGCGACGTGTTCCACCGGCACCCCGCAGCCACATCGCCTGCAACTCGGGAGGACGGATCGGCTGCGACGGCCCATGTTGTTTCTAGAGCGTCGCTGATTGGGAGGTTCTAGGACAGTGGTGTCAAGCTCTTCTACTGGTGGCTGTAGCACGCAATGAGCTTCCCTGCGCAACTAGCGTCGGGAAAGGGAACTATTAGCAGTAACCCCGCCGTTTTACAATAGGGATGGCGTTGTCTGGTGGCGTGGATGATGAACTGCGTGGACGGGCGATTTCGTCGTGGCACTCGTGCCATGGACTCCCGCTCGTGGGATCGACCTTGACAACACTGCTCTAGGGTTTGATTCCAGATGATTGCCTATTTTTGACACCAGCTATAAAGAGATTACTATTAAGAAGACTCCGCTGTGGCAGCTGCTGTTGGCCACAGCTGGCAACAACTGCATGTAATGTCCATTTACTCATTTTGTTAGTGCGTTTGTTATATTAAACAAATAAAAAGAGGAATAAAGTGTTTAATATTGTAGAATAATTACAAGTCAATGTAATAGCAATTCTGTGGATGAACGAGTCAAGTAAATATGCGTCAAATGTTTATTTAGCCTAAATATGCAGATTTGTAAATTATCTGTTACAAACAATTGGAGGAAGATCAATCTCGGCCAAATACCATTTTAAATAAACCGCAAAAATATATAATTATGTAGGCGAGACCCAAAATTACATCAAAGGCTTTAATTACGTAGGACAAATTAAAGGCAATTAACAGTGATGCTTCACACACCCCTATACTCGACCTTTAGGATAATTATTTATTTCACCCAAAATATTTTTTTACATTTTCATTCATTGTAAAACATTGATTACTCGAGTTGCACGAGATAATCACACATCTACAGTTTGTTCATTCACAAATCAGTTGGTGTATATTTTCTCAATTTATATTTTTCTGGGGGATAAGAGTAAATTCTAAACAATTTTACGTTATTTCATAGAAGAAACATGTTTTCATATGTTTTGTTCAGTTCCAGTTCAGGAATTTCCCAAAGTTTAAACAGTATTAATCCATCCAACTTGAAGAATTTTCCGTTAATGGAAGGAAATATAATAATAATAATAATAATAATAATAATAATAATAATAATAATAATAATAATAAATGATAATCATAATATTAATAATAATATTATTAATAACATCAATCCTATTGATTTACCGTAAGAGATTCTTTTCGGTTTTGCAAGTAGACATTCCATCCTCTATTTGTGGCGGCCCAAATAACCGGGTAACCTAATGTTTCACGATGCTCTTAGGCACTCACATGGACACACATCCCGTCCTCTTTACCTCCTAAACGTTACGCCGAGGAAGCCATTGCGTTCATCTCAGTTTAGAACTTACAAACACACCCGAAGTAATTTGTGCGTTATTCTCGGCGCTTGTGCTTTTTTACGGGTTTGGAGGGGCTTATTTCCTTAGTTTTGTTTCGTAGTACTCTTTAGACTCATTATGGTCGTCATCTTTAGCTTTCGGGAAAGGCTTGAGGGGTGGACGAGAACGGAGTAAGTTTGAGAGGTGATGATTGAGGGACTGGGCATGTCGCATGAAAGCAGCGCAACTGAAACTATTCATATCTTGCGCGGGATCCACACCTCACATCCCTAGTGTCTGCGCACTTGAGCACCCCTTCTCCTACACCCTGTATTACTGGGACGGCTAAATGGAAGGAAATATTTTATGGGTTTCTAAATCTTATATAATATTTAAACCTTAATTCTATTTTAAATTTCGCACAACATACTTTTCCTTTTTTTCAATTTTGTGGACATTGTTCGATCCAAAGCGCTATTATCTTTTTGATATCATCGTTACCTCTAATTCATAAAGTGCATGGGCTATACATAAAGCGACATACAAAGCACTTAAGTTGAGCGATAAATTGGACATTGTGATTTATGTTCAATATTCTTGTCAACGTCGTCTTGCGCAGGGTGGACTAAAAGCTGAGATTCAGGCATGTTCCACCTTTTGTAAACGCAGCAAAGTGACGAGGACGAAACGTGACGGGGAAAGCACGAGGAAGAAAGGCTTGATAAGAAAATGGATATATTTCTGAAATAGAAAAGTGTCTTCTAGCAATGCTTAATACACAAGTATATATAAAATTATTTCAGGGGAAATTTAAAATAGATTTTACGTTGCCAAAACGTTTTGCGTACATTAAATATCATAAAACTATTTTTATGGAGATTTATCAGTGGTCGAATGAATACTGACTTCTGATACAAGCACTCACACTAACAGCTAGGCAGTTTAGGGAAAAAGTGGCTGTGATATAGTCAATGATGATAGTTGTTGGATGGTTGTCTAATGCTAGGAAGTATCTAATTATACTATTTAAATATATGATCATAATTATTAATTAATATTTTAAAATTAATTTATTTACTTATTATTATTCTTTGACATTAGTTATTTGAATTTATAAATAAATAAAAAATTCAATGTTTGCATCTGGATCTCATTATAGTCATAGTAATGAAGAAATGTCACATGCTAAGTACAATAAAATATGCAATGGTAAAAATCGCCACAAAAGTAAATCATTGCATCTCTCTGTTTATTTCAATTCTCCTTATGTTCTTATTGAGAAAATAATATTTAAAAATTTCTTGGAAACAGATCTGAAACCACATTTCCTTTCATTTGAGTGAATATTTCATGACACAATTCTTTCAACATAATTTTACGAGAAGAGAGACATTTTCAGTTCACCCTTATCTTCCAAGAAATGAAAAACATCTAGGAATCGTAATTATGAGAACATTTATTGCAGGAAGGCAGTTTCCATAAATAAAGGTTAAAATGTTCGTACCATCTATTATCTCTTATCTGGATAAACCTGCTTTTCAAGGTTCTTGCTTCTTCATTTTTCTCGTAAACAAAAAGCACAGAAGACATAGTTGAAATTGGTTTTATTTTCTTTCTGGATGTGGCCATTATTTGCTGCAAGGGAGAAGTACCAAGAATAATTGATTTTTCGTCGTTGGATAGCTGATATAGTAGAAAACTGAGAGAGCAGAGTTTTCATCACCATTTGCTCAAAGATTAGAAATGTGCGTGATATTTCGGAGCGTTGTGCTGCTGACACATTTTCCTCCTCATAAGTGATAATAAAAAGAGAATTGTCGAGGTAAAATGAATGCCTCTTCCACCAGGAAAAAGTGACCAAAATTCCAGAAACCTTTTGGAATTATTACAATGTACTACAAGCTCAGTAATTTAATAGTTCGGATCATTACTTAATAAGTTGAAGTGTACAGCCTGTAAGGGGAAGTGTGGGTAAGTAAGTGACGAGGTAAGTTAACGACGGGAAAGGAAAGATCGCGTACGTTCCATAGTTCTTTTGTTAGGGAACTGCTCGGGCATTCGCCTGGTATTAATCGGAGAAACCCGTGAAAACTACCGATCAGAGCAGCCGGCCGCTAAAATTATCTTCCAGACAGCGGCTGAATTCGTTTTAGCTATTTAGTGTCGAAAATCCCACCACTGTCGGGACTCGAACCCTAGGACCTTCTGGTCAGAAGCACTGCATCAATTAATAACCTTGTCCACCTAAATCGGTACAGGCAGTTAGAGAATGCAGGATGTGCAGGCACAAAGTTTCGAGCTGTTCTTGTACCGAGAGCGAATCTAAACGGAGTAGTTATCAACATTATTAGGTTGCTGAATAGCTACCAACAATCTGAATCTGTTATTTGGGCTATCTGCAGAAAGTTGTTCAATACTTTTTGTAATACTATCTTTGTTTGAGAAAAATATAATCCACCATATTTAGCTGCAAATAACTTGTTTCTATTGTTCTTAATGGACGGCAGACTGTTAAATCCTAAACAGATACTGGCAGTTTAGAGCGGTTTTTCGTACCCCTGCTTTGTTGGGTTAAATCGATGTAACATACGAATGTATTACGAAAAGTTATTTTCTATTTACGACAGCTACCAAGTTTTCAGTTTGAATGCTGAGGATCAGTCAGGATGAATGCTGAAATCCAAACATCATGTTGATCATAGGGTGAATTAACTCTATAAAACAAATTCACGTGCAACGTCCGTACTTTGAACTTCAGCACTGAGAGACAACCGAACGAAGTTGCTCAGGGCGTTACGGAATGACTTCGTATTCGAGAGGCCCGGGTTAAATCCCCGGGCCGGCCATCCTGTCTGGGATTTTTCGTGGTTTCCCTCGGTTTTCCAGATGATTGCTGGGGTGGTTCTACCGAAAGGCTAAAACCGCAAAACCACGGTGCTAGCGGAATTCGTTAATTTTGTGAAGTCAGGAAGTTTAAGCGCATTCGAGACATCGAAGGTTACTGGATGGGTGATCGAATAGGAACCCCATGATCTAAAGGGTAAATATAAATACAGAGAGATAGGACGTTCTAACGCTGGTCACGACGCAACGGGTCGGTCCATAATCGAAACCCCATGAGGCATGGTAATAGACGTTGAAACAGAAACGAAGAGGATCATTATGAGAGTGGCTGTGGAAACGCGAATCTGAAGCGAGACTGGTTCAGGCAGGTCGACTCGGAGAAACACGAAACGTAGGTGCAGCGTGTGGCGTGTTGTGGCGTCGGGGGTTGTATTGTGTTCCGTTGTGGCTTGGGGCGGCTTGCGTGGCGAGGTGCGGCGCGAGGAGGTTCGGTTACGGGCAGTAGTCCATTCCCTTTAATCACCCGGAAAATTGGACACTACATTCACTTGACCTTACAAGGCAAATTACTTGTTTATAAAGCAACACCATTCAGGAAATATTTGGAGCTGGTTTGAATATTCAAACACACTCCTTCTATCTGCACTGTTCATTTTTAGTAGTAACATTCTCTTAGCTAAATTACACCTTTGCCTTGCTAAAATGTCAAAAACTTGTAAATATGTCAGTAACTTGTTTTGTAAGAGACTGGAAATCTCGTATTTTGAATGTGCAAAATTTTATCAAGCACTTGGCAATTATTTATTGTACGTAACTTTTAACCAAAAATATGTATATAAGAATTCATAATTCAGTTTTGAAGAAAGAATAATTGAAAAAAAGGGAGTTTAACTGCGACACACATATGGCATTCAAAGATCTAGAGAAATCTTTTGATTATGTGAACAGAATATTGCTTTGGAGAATTATTAAAAAGAGCGGATACCCAAATCACCTAATAAGAGGTACTAGGAAAACCCGGCAGACGTTGTTCTGCCCTTCATCTCCCTCTTTCCCCTCCCATCACCCTCTCGCTGTCTCTCCCTCCCTCATAAGGTCCCTGTCTGTCTGTCTCTACCGCTCTCTGTGCTCTCTGTGTCTCTAATATCGGGAAGCGCCGGACCAGCAAAAATGTAGTAGAATGTTCAAGAAACCTGTAGATTACGATGTGAGAAACGTTTCTTTGAAGCCTCGGCCTCAAAATTTTAGTTTCTAAGGCCACAGAACGCATCGTTTAGGAGTTATTTAACGATATAGATTCAAAATCCTGTAGAATGTGTTGCGTGTTGCATTTGACGTAAATATTTAGTTTTGTTCTACGGCGCCATGTAGTGGCGTTACAACAGATTTAACAGCACATAAACCTTCTCGATACAAAAATATGTCGAAGTGCAAGGTTGCAGTCTCTCGCCAACAATTTTTAATATCTATACAATGGACATGTTCAGAGCATGGAAGGTACAGGCAGATAAAGGAATTCATCTAGATAAAAATGTTTAACTCCTTATGCTATCCCGACGACCAAGTTATCTTGCAAGATAGTAAAGAAAAGCTACAACACGTGGTGCACATTTTAAATAATATTGCAAAAATGAACAATTTCAAAACATTTCCACCAAGAAAACAAAAACAATGACTGTTGAAGGCAAATTTCTAGTTAGAACGAAAATTGTAATTAACAACAAAAATGTAGAATAAGTGAAGACTTTTAAGTATTTAGGATGCTGTGTTACGTATGAAGAAGATATAGACTTCAGTAATAAATTAAATAAGTTTAAAAATATATGTGGAAACAATTACAGGAATTGAAAAAATAAAACTCGTAAAGATACACATAAAATATTTTTAATACTATTGCTGTTCCTGTACTTTTGAATGGAAGTGAATCTAAAGTAATCTTGGCAAGAGATAAAAGTAGGATTCAGGCGATGGAAATTAAATTTTTAAGATGTTCTCAAGGATAATCGTCCTAGATAAAAAGAGAAATGTGATATAAGAGAAGAGTTAAAGGTCACATCTGTGTTAGATAAAATATGTACTAATAAGAAGAAACGGTGCGAACATATGGAAAGGACGCCAAATGAGAGATTGCCATCTCTTCAGTATATTCCACAAGAAAGAAGAGATGTTGGTAGCGCGAAGAAAAAGTTGACACCGGAACAGGTTGAAGCCTAATCCTTGTTGGTAGACGAATAAGAATAAGAATAAGGATGAGGAGGAGGTTTTGATACGTAGACACCCAACCGCAACCTACATGCAAGGGAAATTTTTTGTCACATTGCTAGCGGTAACATTACATACCACAAATAGAATGTAATCAACTGAAAATATGTTTTTGCACAAAAGAAATATAAAATCGCGAATTTCCAATATATTATTATACATGTATGATGTCTCAAAATAAATATTACAAATTTCTTCAGACAGAGGAGTCGGAGATGAATACTCTTTGTCAACGCAAATGTGATGGAATTTCGTACTAAAATGCAACATTTGACCCTGATTGTCAAGCAACTTTCATGTGCTGGTGCTCGGCATGTCACATTCTGAGGCAGTCAGTTATTATTTTGGTCGCGAATTGGCCATCCTAGGAGCAGCCGAACGCACCACTTGTACCCATCGAGGTCCAGTCCTATTCTCCCGGGGGCAAGTGCACGTGACCTTTTTATTGGGGGTGGTATCAGCAATTTTTTGCCGAATCCATTTTTACATCCCTGGTTTTTTAGCTCCGGGGGTATGAAGTATGAAATGATGATGATGGAGGGTGAATGGACAATCACAAACACAGAGACACAAAAACACCCAACCATGCCCGAGACGGGACTCGAACCCGCGATCCTTCCGTTGAGATCTTGGAGATCTCGGCTATCCGCATCGGACTGGGGCAGTCAAATATATTTATTTCCTTTATCTGCCTCTGTCGTTTCGTAATATAAAACTTCCCACTATACGTGCATTCGCAAAAAGTTCGCAAATCACCTGGCTTTTCTACATGCCCACATTACATAATGTAAGCGATAAATGTGTAATGAGTGCATCATACTCCACAAAACAATTAAAATATAAGCTAATTCGAGCTAATAGATCCATGCAAGGCGGTACTCCTCTTCTTTATCTTCTTCCTCTCCCACCTGGGAAAATGATGATCCTGCGGTATGCGTTCGCTCGACAAACACTGTACATGTACCACTTCATTTCCTTCCTCCACGAATTTTATTCTTTTTCGAACGAATTTTATTTTATCATGCAAAATAGCCTGTTTACTCGCCGTTTATTGACATAAAAGTGTTAGTTTGCGGTGCGCCTACGCCAAAGTTTGCAGATAAAGGTTCGTACCGCCAAGTAAATAAAATACTCGGCTCCATAAAGCGAACAAAATACTAGAGCGACGTGAATCAACATGGATTCCGCCTCGTACATTGTGAACAATCCCAAGACCGTTACAGGTAAGCTAGATGGTTTATACTAAAAAATAATGTGCGGAACATGAAAGAAAATGTAATTGGAATACTAATTTCAAAATCCACTTTCTTCTCCTTTCATTTATATTTGCCAAAATTCATTTATATTCGCCACATTTCATTTGTGCGCCAAAGGCTCACTTTCTATACCAGCCAATAAATAACTGGTCTTATATTTTAAAGAATTCCTCTTACGAACTAATTCCATTCCAATAGGTCGCACGTTTCAATAGTGTTAACCAGCTACAGACAGTGTGTGTGTGAGAGAGAGAAAGAGAGAGAGAAAGAGAGAGAGAAAGAGAGAGAGAAAGAGAGAGAGAAAGAGAGAGAGAGAGAGAGAGAGATCCAGGCCTTGGAGGTTTTTAAATAACACAAAGGCACGATCTCCTTTCGGACTAATATTTCGTTTAGATGTTATTGTGCATGATGATCTCTAAATAAGATTCAATTTGTACTCCTCTGTGACATTTTGCCGTGTATCACAGATACATGTCATGTTTTTGCGCCAGTGTTCCAATCTTACTGAGTAGTGACCTCTAAGTTATTGTTAAGTAATAAATGTTTTGAACTCACTATCAGAGTTGTTATGTAATATTCAAATATCTTATACAAGCTGTTTACAAAGTGAATTTTCATTTAAACAAGTAAAAACTTTCGATAACATGCGAAAACGGCTGAAGTATCTAACATACCTCCAAGTCCTCACACTTGCATAATTGCAGAATTGGTAATAAGTATAAATATATTGGATTGAACTGATATTACATTATTCATTGCGATCACCTACGGGTTAATAAAAATATGCACATTATTAATTCGGGTCAACCGATCCGAAAGAAAGTACAGGAAGCAAGGCAAGCGAGAGGTGGTTTTGAGTGCTTCGCAAACGCGATCATGCGAATGCAGTTCGGCTTCCGCCCTCAAGCGACACAGCACAGGCGCACGTTCGCAGAATCTTTGGAATAGTGAGACAAAACGCAAGCGTGTAAGTCGAGTCGAATGATTAACAATCAACTAAAATATCTTATATTAAAAATATCAAAAAACAATCAAATATCAACAATATGGATTGACTACAGTGAAGCTCTTGATATTTTTCAATAATGTACTGTTATAATTGACTCGTCTTTCTGGAACTCCTTTAAAAAAAACTCTTATCTGCAAAATATAATCTTATACCATAAGCATTTAGGTGCCTTGTCAGTCCCTTAACTTTGAACAATAGGTATTAAATGATAAATAAGCCAAGGATGGTTTTCGGCACTGTATCGTCACTTTTCATGTGAGAAAGTAAAAAGCGACCTAAATAATACAATACAATAATATAGTAATGAATAATAATATAACGTAGACTAATAAATCACTGATCTTGCAGATTGACCCCTCTCCCAGACAATCCTGTAATTCATCCGCCACTTGAAAAACATACACTTTTCAACCTTCTCCTTATTTAGATTGAGATTCTCTGTTTACAGAAACAACTCTTCCGAGAACGGTTTGTTGGCGATTATCAAATATTCATCCCTGATTTTGAACGTTCAAATCTGGATTTTAAAATTGAGGATCTGGAGCTTAAAACTCTCTTCAGCTAATTGTTTACTTTAGAGCATCATTTACTTCCTTCGAGATCATCGAAGAAGTGTTCTTCTATCATCACTGATTTCGTTTGTAAATAAATTAGTAAATGTCTTTATTGGTGGTGAAGCTTAGTTTATTGGACATATTCATCCACCTGAACACTTGCAAAATTAAAAAAAAAGTAAACAGGAGACAAAACAAACAAAATATGTAGGCTAATAGGGAAAAGAGTTTCCCACGTTTTGACTGGAGAAAATGAGGGAGGGGTTGATAGAAAACGACCGTCTATAATATGCCAACTCCGGCACGAAGATGAGGGCCGCCAGGAAAATATAGGCGCCGAAGAGTGCTTACCGGCGCGCCAGTGCAATGAAAGTACAATATAGGCCCACCTACAAAATGTTACACACACACATTTATATATTTCTTATATAAATATTTCATATGTGATACATCAATATAATCTATGTATTTATATATTCGATAAGACTACCTCCGGCGCTCGACCGTTTACCACAGCTCTTAATGTGCTTTTTCGAATTCGGGGCGTCTCAAAACGTGATATAACACACTGTGTGACCTGCGCGTGACTTAAACTGAAAAAAGATAAGTTACGATAAAAATTAAATTAATTAAATGTTCAAAGTAACACAAAATATGGGACGCTTAGGACTTCATTATCCCCCTTCAGCTTCATGAACCCCCTTGAGATTCACGCCCCCCAGAACGACGTACCGCTTGCACACCGCCTTCCTGGGGCCTCATGAAGGACGACGAAGATAATAAGTCCAGAAAATACGTAGTACGCTAATGGGGGGAAAAGGGTTTCTCACGTGTATACATGGTTTCACAAAATACACAATGGTTTCTGAGGTTTACATGATTGAAAAAGATAAAACACGATGAAAATTGAATTAAACAAATGTTCAAACTACAACAAAAAATTATGGAACACGTAGGGATTATCTCCAATGAGGTTCCTGAGCTCCCTTATTATAGTCAAAACGTTGATATCACCAAATAGAATAACTATTGGTTAGTAAGTTTGTTAACTAATAGTATAACTATTAGTTAACAAACTAGTTAATGACTATTAGTTAGTTAATAGTATAACTATTAGTTATACTATAGTATAACTATACTATTTGGCATCACGACCTTCAACCCGGCGTCACCCGAACAGCGAAAAGCATGCCACCCGGACAGCCATACACGAGTATCGTAAACTTCACACGAGAGTATTTATACCCATTACATCGAGTTTTATTCGGTAATTTTTCTACGACTTTTATAAGTTAAACTTTCACATTGCATAGTTTCGTGGCAGTTGATTCAGCCAGGGCCGCCTAGCGGGTAGCTACCTAAATCTATCCATGCATGCTGCCGCAGGCGGCTGTGGTTACCTGTCCGCCTGCGAGGGAGTACTGCGCTAGTCAAATAGGATCGAAGTGAAATTTCGATGAAATTTATTTTAAATAATATTACACGAAAAAATACTAATAATAAAAGAAATTAAAACTAGCAGAATATAATATCAAATGCAATTTTAATGTACACAATCGAACGAAACATTTGCTAAAACGAATCTCAATGATTAATTAAATGTCAATACTTTGTTTGTGAACTTCTCTCTGATTGGTCAAGAACCTGTATCATAATGAAAACTGCATCTAAATGACTATCATTATGCAACTGGTTGCAGCCATCGAATGACAGCGTTAGAAAATGAGAGTAGAAAAACAAATTATGGGATGCGTAGGGGTACAACATGATATTTACGCTCCTCGTAAGGACGTACCGCTTCCGTGGCCGCACGGGAGAGGTGATTCGGAGCGGTCGGCGAAGGCGGCGCGGGGCGGCGTGCGGCGGCCACGGGGTCGCGGGCGCGGGTCCACTCGCCCGCGCGAGGGGCGTGCGGCGTGCGCGCACCCGCGCGCGCGTGCGGCCGAGAGCGCGCGTGCGGAGAGCCGTGCGTGCCGCGGCGCGTGCGTCCCGCGGGGCGCCGACGCCATCGACGCCCCTCGCGCCCGTCACCGCGTCCGACGCCAGCACTTTCACAGCCGGTAGCTAGCATTGCCATTGTCTCTATAGCGACTCTGACCGTTAGGGCGGCTCCGCACATTCGCTATTCGGCGAATAGCGAGCAACCGCTCGCCGAATCCCGAGTAGTGTGGATGCTTGCTATTTGACGAGTGACGAACATTCGGCGCTCGCCCTACCCGCCGCGTGTCGGTCTTTGGGATACATCAAAGGGAGCGAACGTTCGCCGAACACATCAGCTGGTCGGGATCGGGAGATCAGTAGCTCGCTGCTCGGCGAATGCGAAGGTGTGGAGCCACCCTTAGGGTTTGAGTCGCCCGGGAGGTGTAGGGCAGGCCTTTCCAATTGGCGGCCTGCGGGCAGCATGCAGCCCCCGGCTCTTTTTGTGCGGCCCGCGACTGCTTTGAAATGTTTTATTATACCAACCAAATACAACACTATTGCACAATTCATCTTATTTTTATTTAATGATATATTAATTTTCTCGTTGTATTTGTATGTTGTATTAAGTATTTTAAATAAAAGTCGTATCTAATATATTTCTTTCAGTATAATCTCAGTAGCTAAAGTAAAAAACATCTCTCATTACGGTGCGGTCCACAGCTTAACTAGAATTTGGTACGCCGCCCATAAGCCTTTGTAAGTTGGACAGCCCTGTCCTAGGGTTTAAGTCGGGACGGTGCCGGGTTTTCGAGACATAGCCAGGTTGATTTCTGCTGTTGACTAGAGGAGAATTATAGCGGCCAATTGCTCCGTCCGGTAGCTTTTCCGGGGTTTCTCTGATCAATAACAGGCGAATGCCAGAGCAATATCCTAAAACAAGTCACGGTCCGCGCGAAATCTTGCGTTCCTCTTAATTGTCCTATCCTCGTTACCCACACGCATATTTTCATGCACTATTCTGCCCCACATGTCAGGAGCTTAGAGCTTGGCGTGGCTTGGGTTTAGAGATTGGCCTGTCGGATCAACACCCTATTTATTTTCCCTTGCATGTGAGTCATGTCAAATCACAACCCAATTGAGGACTTATACTAGGTCTGTGATCCTCGCTTCTCCCCCTATCCCTGCCTTTTTTATACTAATTACGCGAGGTATCGCCGACAAACTCGTGAAATCGCGTTTCTTTCAGTCCGCAAACACAGAAAAACCCAAGGTCTTACGTTCTCTCTCCGGGTTGCTGCTAAAAAACAGTCGGATTTTTCATTGTAGTTCTTGTTATAATTGTATTATATTGTAACTTGTTTTTACCCTTGAACCTCTAGGACTCCAGAAGAAACCACTGGCCAGGTGGTCATTTTACTATACTCGCCCTACCGCCGTAAGTCGGCCATCCTCGGATGCAGCCACCATTAGATGATGTATCCGCGAACTTTTACATTCAGTATTTTACAAGCGTGTCTTGCAAGCCCCTGCTGGTTTGGTCCGGTGTAAGGAGATGCAGGGGGACACCTAGCACCGGCTACAATTCGTAGGTTCGTACTTCAGAGGATCTGACGGCAACGGCTAGTCATTGGTACCGGCGCGGAAAGAGACGCTTTCTGGTAATGTCGCTGTTCAAGTACATGAATCATATATACTCCTACGACACCGAGAAAAACGGATGAGGTTAGATTAGTGATGCATGATTGAAAGGAGTGCCCGTCATGCTATACCCAATTGGAAAAAGGGAAAAAAAAAACATGCCCAATTGAGAGTCGAAGCCGCAGCCCTTCTGATCTACAAGTGCCACCGCTGCCGCTTCGGCAATCTGGGTCGCCTAGACCGGCATAGCTCACTAATCTCTCCCCTAGACCAGAATTATGTCGCATCGTCTGTGTGTTAATCTCAACGAGCGCCACCCCGTTCGCGTGTGTCCCGTTGCCCTACCCTGCCGCTTCGCTCCGCGTCGCGCCGCGCCGTCGCCGTGACCTCCACCGCGGACACGCAGGCCGCGGCCCCAGGAGACGCGCACGAGCCCACTCCCTCCGCTGCCGCGCATCGCATCGCGTCGCGGCGGCCCAGGCACCCCGCCCTGATGGCTCGCCAGATGGCACACATGCCGCCATTTTCGGAACGTCCCGCAGTGGAGGCCCTAGATCAGCTGTGTCAAGGTCTTCTGCTGGCGGCATTGGCACGCCTCGTGTCACCGTGCCATGCCTCCAGCTTCTCTGCGCCACTAGCGTCAGGGAACGGAACTATTACGAGTAGTAGTAACCCTGCCGTTTTACAATGGGGATGGCGTGGTCTCTTGTGGCAGGGTAATGAACTGCGTGGAAGGGTGATTTCGTCATGGCACTCGTGCCATGGACTCTCGCTCGTGGCATCGATCTTGTCAACACTGCCCTAGATCTATTCCTATGCGCCACCGAATCCGTTGTTTTAATTTACAGAAAGTTGTAACTGTGCGGTATTGTTTGTGTTGACCAATCTATCAAAACCAATATTAATATCCTTGAAAATTTCCTTAATGTCTTCAATTCTACTCTTCCTCTTCTCCTGAATTAATTAACTTTTGAATACTACCTGATGGGGCTATCGAGTGAGCCAACAATAAATGACGGTTGTTGCCCTTGCTCTGAAACGAGAAAGATCTGGGCTTGTGAGACCCCTTGCAGTCAGCATCTAATTTAACGCAAATTACACCATGTAACAAAAAAAACCGTTTGCTTGTTTAAATGAATTTTAAGCTTGTTTTGGATGAATTAGGTCTCAACTAATCTACCCTGAGTATTCCTACTTTTATATAATTGTTTCGTTGCTTTTTATAAACAATTATATGTTATCTGTTTCACATTCACGTAATTGATGAATAATGGCATCTTCCCGTTGTGGTAAGCGTAATCCAGACTTATTGTTATGTTATGTGTGTGGCATTTTCCTAGAATCGAAAGCAGTTAAGCATAGAATAAAGGATCCTAACATCTTCTGCTTAGCACACAGCTCATATTTTGGTATGCCTGTGAAACCCAAGACAAGAACTGGGCACCACATATCGTATGTGGATGTTGCAGATCCACTCTCGAGTCCTGGTATAGAGGAGAAAACAGAAAAATGAAATTTCGAGTGTCGAGTATTCGGCAAGAACCAAAAAATCACCTCTCCAACTAAAAACGCTCTCCAACAAAAATACATGACTCAGAACACGGATTATGGAAAGAGAGAATGCCCTAAATGGAAAGAAAAAACAAAGAATATTTACAAAACAAAACAGATGAATCTGCAGCAAACTATAAAGAGGAACGTAATTAGGCTCGTAAAATAGTAAGACAAGCCCACCAACAATCCTGGGACAAATTAATATCAAACGTAGAAAACGACGTAGACACGAAATAGCTTATAAATTTATATACTAGGAGGAACAAGGTGAAAGGTTCCATTAGGACTTACAATTGTTTGAAAAAAGGGACAGTATAATGAGGGAATGCTTGGTGATTATATCTGGGGACTGATCAGAGAGAGTGATATAACGTACAAGATGAAATGTAGTAAGACAACACATCTTTAAGCACACTGTACGTGGTATGTGAACATTTTCATGTACTTTAACATTTTTTCATATATTTTTACTGTATTTACATTTTTCCAAACGTTGTATTTAAGAATTTCTTTTGTTTTGTTTCATGGGTATATGTAAACGAGTATTCATTGTTTCAAATGTATGTATTTCCCTCCAATTAAGAAAATCAATGCCATTTTTCTAAAAACAATTTTCCATATGAAAAATTGTGTTTACATAGTGTTTTGAAACATCCTGCATCAGAAACAACAGAAAAATTAACTTAAAATTTTGTTGCATGGTTTTATTGTTTTCTAACGACCTACATCCACTTTTATTGAACGATTCTTCGTACGTGTAGATAATTAAAAATATGTTATAACAATGAACAATTTGTTTTTCTTCCTGCAATGTCATTTAGAATGTTATTTATCTCCTGGCTTGAACTACAACACAAAGGGAATGTGAATCAAAATAAACATCTCACTAACTTGTTTTCTCTACTCATCTCACTAACTTGTTTTTCAGTACTTGTTTGTTGAGATTCTTAGATAATTTCCCCCCACAAGATGACTAAAGTCCTATTGTTTTGATGTGCGACGAGTTTAGATATAACTACTTTTAGTTAAAAATATTGTTTTTAAGTATTCAATAGTATTCAATAATAATGTAATATAAAGGTACATACAAATTATAATTGACCAGAAAGGTGTATTCTTGCTTCAAAATGGATTACAAATTTTTCTATTATTTCTATCTATTATCTTTTAATGTAATATATATCTAATAAGGGGAGATGCGTTGTCGTTCAAAGCTGTTAGTTTATGAACTTTCAATACAAAGCTACCAGCTTGTTAAAATAATATCCTTAATTTACTCAAGGTCAGGAATACATGCAATCTCTTTCCGTGACATAGTTCCGGTTTCATACAAAGAAAACAAAAACCCTCTACTGCAATTCCCGTTTACTCACTGCAATTCGCTCGGAACAGTTTACTCTTCTCAACTAACCAAGTACGCGCTTTTCAAGAGCGAAATTGATGTCTCTGTTTTATTGTTGTCTGAACAGCCATTCTACCACAGCTGCACCACCTTTTATTTGTAATTCCGTTAACGTTCAAAACAGATAAACGTTTTATATACATCCCCCCTTACGTTCAAATTGTAATATTACCCAAGGTAAAGTTACTGCTAAACTGCTCACTTACATTTTACATTATTTCCTTTTCTACGTACATAATTACGTAACAAGACAAATAATTGTAATACCGCAGCAGAAATCGACTATTTTTACAGAGAAAAACTTGTATTGAGTTTATCCAGCATTTACACAGAAAAAAATGTTTTTGAATATAGGAAATTACTTCCTCTGACACATTTTGTTGACAGAATTCACATTGTGCAGATCTTTGATATCGAAAAATTAGTTGATGATAAAATGTATGTATGTATGTATGTATGTATGCCAGTTCGTCCGTGTAACTGTCGGTCTGCTATCTGTGGTCAACGCTAGTCCCTAAACTGTTCAAGAGATACTTCAAAATTGATATTTCCCAATTGATTTAGATGAACTCCAGGCTCTGGAATATAGAAACAAATTCTTTGAAACTGGGGTGTACATTACACCTTGACCACATTTTAAGAAGTTTCTAAAAATGGATCCATTTTTTAAACGTTTTCCTCCGATAGCGTAGAAAAACACTAAACAAATGGGAGAGGTTCGATTTTGCTGGAAACTTCAAAGTTTCGAAATGTGCAAAAGTTAATTCTTTTTCGTCTTTATACAACTACAATATTGAAGATAGAGATTTTTTCTTAATAACATCTGACTAGCAAAGAGAGATCTTCAAATAAATACTTTTTGCATAATTTTCCGTAAAATATAGGCAATTAAAAAAATCGACTCCATTTTTTGAAATTCAAAAACTGCTGCAAATTTATTCTTCAATTTTTTCCCTCAGATATTGCAAATCACGCTAAAAATGGCGCTGGTCCCATTTTCGGCGAAATCTGTTTTTTTGAAAATTGTTCAGCCTGAAGACTAATCCATACCGCTGGAGCGCGAGTTTGATCCCGGGCGAATCCATATGGAATCAGTGGTGCATGACAGCTGCCCACAGGCTCCCTCGGGGTTCTTTCGTTTATTCTACCTCTCATTCCACTATTGCTCCATCACCATGCGTCATCATAGCTATTATAATTAGATCATCACTCACGGATCACAAAGGCCCCAACAATTGAAGGGCCCCTTAATGTTTGGATGAATGGCTCAATTTATATTTTTTGGTAGCATTTATTTACATATTTCTATTAATTTGAGGGGGAATGTTGAAGGTTTAAGATATATTTGGGGTTTAGATTTTTTTATGGTTTAATTTTGTTGAGATTTTGGATAACTCCAACAAGTAAATAAAATGTCACCACTCATTAACAAGCGATTGGTTCGGCGTACTAGGTCTTAAACATAACAGAGTGGAAATTAGTGTTGGGCGCGTTTTCTCGCGTTAATTGTAATGGTTCCTTAATATTATATTACTTGAACAAACATTTGCGAAATTTTGAAATAACTAAAAGGTTCTATCAAACTAGGGTTTATGTCATGACATTCAGTGCATTTTCTACATTTATTCAGTATGTAATCTATTCCATTTAACAGTTCCGACATGCCTTTGAGAAAACCCTGTTTTCGAGATTGCCATTATTTCACGCTAAATTGCACGAAAACTATTCATATTTTGAGAAAATGGCCTTTTTTTAATTTTGAAGAATAGATCTTATTAAGAAAAAGGTCCCCATCTTCAATATTTTAGTTTTAAGAAGACGTTTTAAAAATTAAACTTGCAATTTGCAGGGGATTCAATGAAAATCGCACTTGCGCCATTTTTATAAGCATACTTTATCTGAAAAAAGGTAAAGAAAACATTCGGAGCCATTTTTGAGAAAATTCTTAAAAATGTCGTTGGTCTCCTTTATGTAAATCAAAATTCAAATTCAATCCGTTTCAAAAACGAGGGGCCATTTCATTAATGAGATTGATCGGGGAATATCGATTTTGGAGAAAATCCTGCCTACTGTTTTGTCGCTAGCGTTGTTCATAGGCAGGCAGACCTTTTTGTCGAAAACCAATTTTACAATATCAAGGAGCCACAAAACGTGGATTCGGACTCAGCATAATAGAGGAAGTAATTTACTACATGTATGAACAAGAATTATCCACTTTTACTTACGCTTGCGCAGTAGAGAGATAGTTATGTAATGCCGCGCGAAAGATACGGCAAATTTTCGGCAGAAATACTCTTATTAGAGGTCCCTGACAACGAAAAAGTGGATAAATCCATTTGCTAAATTTAGAAAAAATCCTGTATACATGGTGTAGCCAGAATCCATGTTTTATGGGTTTTTGATACTGAAAAATCGAATGACTGCAAAACGTCTCTTTCCATCCGTCTGTGAACAAAGCTAGATGCTAAACAGTTTAGACAATTTTCTCCAAAATTGATATTCCCCAATCAATCTGGCTGTTGTCGCGGTCCCTTGAATTTGAAATCAATATTCCAATTTTGAGGGCTTCTTTACATGAAGCCTCTGGGACATTTTCCAAATTTTCAAAAAAAAAAAAAAATAGATCCTTTTTTTAAATTATTTTATTTCTTGGATAGTGTCAAGGAAGTTTAAGGGAATGGCACAGGTCTCATGTTCGTTGAAAACTCCATTTTTTGAAAATTGCCAAAGTTTAAATTTTTTCACAGCCTTCTTACAACTACAATTATTAAGATAAAAATTTTTCGCTTAAAACATCTATTCCTTAAACATAGATTTTGAAATAAGGCCACATAAATGTTACGAAAATTTAAATACTTTTCGGTAATTTTGCGTGAAAATACGGGCGATGAAGTCCGTGCTATTTTAGTAGCACCAGTTTCGGTATTAGGGGCTTTTTAGGCTAAATTTGTAATTTGTCGCTGCAGCATTACATAACTCTCTCTACACTACTTAAAATATGCGAGAGGCGAACAATATAAAATAGCCGTGTATGTAAGGCGTGTAACCGCTAGCAAAATCCTGCTTTGAGGCAGCGCTGTCGATTCGAGCGAAAGTCAAGCGTGAATCGCGGCCACTCCCAGCAAACAGCGGTTAGCGAGCGCGGAGCATTCCACTTTGCAGCACGCCGCAGAGTGGGCATCGCGGGGGAAAATATCTGTGTGTTGCCGCGCGAAATGTCTCCTTTCATCCGCGCCTAACGGCATCCGCTTGTACGCTGGAGATGGCTCGCACAATGGAGAACTGCGGCTGGTTTGTTCTCGCGGTCTCCTGCCGGCTGTGAGGCCACCCGAGTCGGAACGAGGTTTGCTTCAGGGGCGTGGGTGGAGGAGAGATCGTCACCGACTGCACTGCCGTGGGAGATGAAAGGATTGGCAAATGTCTGGGGGATGAACTGACTCTTGTCAGGTGCGTCTCATTGGGGGTGGAGGATGGAGAATAATTCTTTGTTACCGTCTTTTTTTTACACAGTTTTATTACGAATCACTTTCAAAACTTTTTCAGAAGGTTTATTGCATTCAATTTAATAAGACTGAACATGTGACATACATATGCGAATTCACCAATCAAGATACAACGTAGTTACAAACAAATACAGTGATTGTTTTAAAAAAAATAGGTTTATGCAATTAATTACGTGAGCTTGATGAATCTCCAAACCATTATTCTAATATGTCACACACATTAGTACACAAGATGTCTCCCATGTAGCCTGACAATGTAAGAAGTAAATAGGCATTGGTTGGTGAATTACACTTGGGTCGTTTAGTGGCGTGTTAGATAATTAGTTGAAGTACTCCGACCTTTCTTGGGAATTTGTTTATCACAATCATTCTCTGTATAGGAAAAGGGATCAATTATATAAAGTGTAAAATGGAAGTAATTTTATTTACGCTCTCCACCCACCACCCCCTTCGCTCCGTTCTGCTCAGCTCCGTCTCGTGTTGCTCCACCCCTCTGCACTTCCCTCCGGCGGGCTCGTTCCGCTTCGTCTCGTCCAGCCCCACCCCGCTCGCTTCAACCTACTCCGCTCCACCCCGCTGTTCTCTCCATTCCCATCCGGCCACAGCCCTGCCTGCCTTTCCCGGTCACACACTGACTAGCCCGTTTGCACCCTGCAACGCCATTCCTTAATACATAAAAACGGGTTGCATTAAATAGAATTTTTTTAAATGTACACATGAGTAATATTTTGGATCTCATTTTCCCGTTATTTTGACTACCGGAGGCTCAAAAGTATTCGAATCAAATTTGACAGCAACAACTTAGGTATTTCAAAAGCTGTGTTACATCCACAAACATATTTTCTCTTTGGTACGATTTGTTAAAAATGTATTTTCAAAAATTGAATGAATGAATTTGTAAATGTACCTGTATGTTTGAAAATACCAAAATCACCTTTTCGTTCCTTTCTTCGACTCACCGTTCGTAGGTAAAGGGAAAAAGATTTTTCAAACATTTTATCAAGATTTAAGTCATTCTGTTTTTTAAGAGTATTCCCATTTTCATTACTTATCGAGTTTATTGCACTATATCCTAAAACTTGTCATTTGCTTTTCTTCTAAAGGTCACAACTAACTCGTTTCTGATCCTTACAATTTCAGTTGAACACGTGTAGTTTACTAACGGAGTATAAACAACTATACACCACTAAAATATTTGTCAGCAACGGAATGAAGTTCGATCTCTTCTCATTTGCGAGAACGTGGAATGTTTGATTAGAGCTTTAGTACTGAAAGTACGTATTTCAATATTTATCTGTCATGCATAGCATTTTTCGAGTCAAATAACAGAACCTCATTGTTCAACATCTCGCAAAAGAACTCAAATATCATGAACATTGGAAGTTTATAGTACACTTTTTGGAAGTTTTTATTACTTGTAATGATTTCATGTTTTATGCCGATCGAAATATCACGCTTTGTCTTTATGCGATTTATTACTTTATGGCCAATTTTATTAATATTATTTACGTTGTTCAAGAATAATTAATCCTTTTAATTAGAGAAATATTACAAACTCGAAAAGTTTCTGGTGAATATTATCGAACACTTTTTGTGTCGTTTAGAAAGAAAGAAAAAAACAAGTTATAAGATATGGTTCAATAAATTCAATTAGTAATGAAAACTCTAAACAAATACTTGTACAGTCTTTAGCTTTAGAGTTGACCTATACGGTACCCGATATGTGCAATTCAGAGCAAGAGATGAGCACACAGCATTAGAATCCTTGCGTGTATGAAACAAGCAGTCGTCAGCTTGCCGGCATTAAGCATGTGCAAGCAGTGACACAATGAATATGCCAATGAGACTGCACTGATGAGCAAACGTGCTGAGGCGAGGTACGAGTGAGTGTCAGCATTCATCACCTACAACGGAGAACGATACGGAGGTCAGAAGCGTTTCCCCAATGGGATGCGTAATGTGCAAACACCAATGCGTGATCAATTATTCACAAATCATTTAATATCGTAGTTTGCATTACAATCTAAAAGTCGTGTGAGAGATAAAACGATAGGAGATAATCGAAATATCCGGCAATTTGGAAAATATTTGAAAAGGAGGAAAACAATATATTGTTGCAATACTTCGAAAGTTTTATCCAAATTAGAGGGCAAGAACAGCTCATCAAACGTTCCATTCTGTTTAAAAGTTAATTATTGGTCTTGTAATTTAATTTCCTGTTTACCTCATTATTTCCACGAATTATTGACTTATTCTAACCGTTGATAACTTTAGTTTATTTAAGAATTCTACGCTTAATATTATTTAAGTATCAAGCTACTAATAGCAATAAAATGATGCGCTTCCGTGTTAGTCGTTAGCCCGTAAGAGTAATAACGACAACTTGAGGTATAATTCATGCTTTCCATCGGAGATCTTTACCTGTGACACGAAATGTTTTGCGGAAGAAGTTCGGGACATCATTTTCTGCGGGGGCGCGAACGATGGGGCTACTTAAGGAAATGAAATGCGCCGTCTCGACGCCGCCGCGCGACGTCTCCCGGCTGCGAGATGCTCAGTGGGCGGACGTCGGACCTCCGCCCCCTCTCGTCATCCCGAAGGACGGCCGACTTATCACACGCCAATTTCCTCGGCCGACCGTCGAGGCGCTCGCTCATGTTTAAGAATGGGCCGCGCTACCTACCCCGGGTGGTCAGGGGCGGGGCAGAGGGGCTGGCGGTCGAGGGAGGGGGCGGGGACGTGGCAGAGGGGGAAGGAAGTGGAACTGGTTAGCGACGGGGGGGATGAAGAGCTGTACGGTCGGTGTCACGTACAACTGAACTGTTGCGAGAACGATCGATTTCGTCAGCAATTAGTACAAAGTTTGATTTGATTAGTTTCCTGGAAAAAAGTTAAGATGTATATTATATGTGGGGGTAAGAATGTTATGGATTTAGGGGGAATAAGTATGCACGGATTTATGTGACACATGGGGATAATCTACGCGCGTTTCCTTGTGCTCCAGAATTCTTACCCCAGCGTTTTATTATGATGAAACTAATGGTGTTACAGAATGGCACAGACTTTCCCACATTAGTTTTCTATTTCTTTCGGTTTGGGATAGCTATTCGGAATTGCCACATACTCTTGCCAGCAACCATCTATCGCCACCTAAAGTACGTTTTTTTGACATTTTCTTATTTTTTCGGTTTCTTAATGGTAAAACGGAAATATTAATTTTAGAATATTGAAGAACACTAAAACCTCGTCCTAAATGGCAATTTTCTTCGAAAAATTTGGAGCAGTTTTTAAGAAAATGGCGTTTAAGCGCTACTAAAACTGCAAAATTTGAAGCTCCTTTTCGCAGAAAGTTTTTGAGTTTTCGAAAAACTTCATTAAAAGTAATTTGAAGCATTTACATTCACAAATACAATAGTGTTTACAAATGAGTGATAATGTGTATATTAAATGTGTGGTAGACCCTTCAGTAAAATTACATTTGTGTACTTTTTGAAAAAAACAAAAAATACCCCAAATTGAAATTTACGTCATATTAAAGAGTGTAAGTAGCTTTATCCGTTCGAAAAGTTTGAAGAAATATTTAGAGCCATTTATGAGTTAATAGCGTTTGAGAGTTTCTGAAAATGCGGAATTTTGAGCTACTTTTCACAGAAAACGGTTTAGTTCTCGAGAAACCTTGTATGACATTGTTCAAAGCACATGTACTCTTATATATAATGTGAAAAAATCGCCGCTAATATAAATATGAACGACGTGAGATACAAGTTGAAAAATTACTTTTTGTCATTTTTGAAAAAACGAAAGAATAGATCAATATGGCGTTTGTGTCATTTCACAGAGTACATTTAGTACTATCCCTACCAAAAATTTAAAGATAAAATCTGGACATTTTCGAGAAAATCTTGTTTTTGCAATTTTTTTTAAAATAGCACATATTGCACGCAATATTACGGAAAAACAACAAAAATTTTCAAATAAATGTACATGACCTTAATGAAAAAACTTACTATGGAGAAAAAATTTTATTTGAAGGAAAAATCTCTATTTTTAATTTTGTAGTTGTAGGAAGAGACCGAAAAACTCAAACTTTTGCAATTTTTGAAAATTTGAAGTTAGCCGTGAAAATCGGACCTAAGCCACCTTAATAAGTGTATTTTATTCTATTCTTACAAGCAATTTTTAAAAAATTAAGCCGTGTTTGAGAAAATTTTCGGGGGCTTCATGTAAAGTACCCCCAAAAATTTATGAATGTTTTTAAGAATCGCAGAGCTTCGATTCAGATCAGATAGACAGGGGTTTCTTCAATTTGGAAAAAATCGTACGCGTAGCTTAGGCGCTAGTTGTTCTTCACATACACCGAACAGATGGACGGGCGGATGGACGGGCGGATGGACGGGCGGATGGACGGGCGGATGGACGGGCGGATGGACGGGCGGATGGACGGGCGGATGGACGGGCGGATGGACGGGCGGATGGACGGGCGGATGGACGGGCGGATGGACGGGCGGATGGACGGGCGGATGGACGGGCGGATGGACGGGCGGATGGACGGGCGGATGGACGGGCGGATGGACGGACGAATGGACGGGCGGATGGACGGGCGGATGGACGGGTGGATGGACGGGCGGATGGACGGGCGGATGGACGGGCGTATGGACGGGCAGACGGACGGACGAACGGACAATTTGATTTTAATTGCTTTTCGGTATTAAGGACCCACAAAGCAGGGATTCTGGCTACACCACGTGTTAGGGGATTTTTTTTCTTAATTTAGCAACTAGATTTATCCACTTTTTATTTATCACGGCCCGGCAACGAATTTTTTCTGCCAAACATTCGCCATTTTTTCGCGCAGTATCATATAACATTCCCTATACTACGTATACGGGAAAGTAAAAAAAGTACTACTGTCAATGAATGGTTGGCAACATTCGAAAAATAGGCAAGTTGTGCATATTATGTTTTTATGTTTTCAAATTTTTCTCCGATCAATTCCAGGCAAATTCCGAAGTAATTACTTAAACGACGATATAGGGACCGCGCGTGAATCTTCCTTATTATCCAAATTAATGCTTCCTTCCTTTCAGCGCTGGCGCAACCACGGCGCTTGCGAGAGGGCAGTGGTAGGAGGCGGGAAGGGATAGCGAGTATTACACATGCCGCGGGAGGGATGAACGGCTCTAGAGAGCTTAGCGGATAGTTCAACGATCGTTCAGGATCGAGGATATTCGAGAATGGTCGGGAGGGGGGAGATGGCTTGGGCAAGTTCCCTTCGATGGCCCCAGGTCGCCAACGCTAAGAGCGGCTCGTGGGCGGAGAAGGTCAGCAATGCACAGGGTGCTCAATGTTGAGGGATACGTTGATCGTCGGTCCAAGTGCAGAGGCTTCGGTAAGCTGCATACTCACGGGAGACGCTTTAAGAGGTACGTACGTCACCGATTTATGGAACGGGACATCCTCCCACCGTTTTAGGGAGGGGGTGAGTGATGACTGATCAGCAATGGTTTGATAAAACAGAGATAAAGGAGTCGATTTAAATATTGAGTCACAATTTCCTTTTGCTTCACAAAATCCATCCAGAATGACCAGTAATTTAATTTCAGTATCAGTGTGATGATGAGAATAACCACCAAGGCACAAAATGAATTGAAGAGCCATGACGGTCGAAATGAATAACAATAAATAGGTAGTTGTTACACGTACGTAACGTAAGGGATTGTGAAGGCAATTTAACAACACGAATCCAAACTTTTTACTTTCTTACTCACTACCTACTAACGTAGTAAATAGAAAGTGTTGTAAAGCTGCAACGGAAAGAGGCGATTTGTCGACAGAAAAACTCTTATAGTGAGTCCCAGATACACTATACTATTAAAAAGGATTTAAGTAGTATTATAATATTTCTATGTCCTTGCAAGTAATCCTATCTCCAAAATGCGAGAAAATACGTGTCGTTGAAGAGCCACCACATTTAAATTCCACTTCTATAAAACGCATTGAGAATTTCATGATTATAGCAAGGAAGGCAAAAGGACAGTCTTAAGATATTTGAATTATCATTTACTAACAACTCTCCGCAACATTAACAGGAAGTTTTATTTAATATCAATCGCTCTCATTAACAGAATGTGATGTGAATTGTCTTCAGCCTTCTTTTGCTCTTCCAGATGTACCTGAAGATGAGGCGCCACCGCGTCCCAAAACGTTGTACCGTTAACAGTTTTATAATAGAAAATATTTATGAACATGAATAACTTCAAATTAAAAAAATTAATAATTTAAAATCTAGTCCGTCTAAAACAAAGAGGTGTACTTTTATAATTCTGAATTTACTCATTAACAGAAGTTTGTAATATTTATTCAGAGTCACCTGTACTTGTTCTGTAAAGTGAGTCGACGAGTTTGTGTAGATGAGAACACACCCTCGGGTGACGAGGGTCAGGGATGAGGGGGAGGGAGAAGGGGCAGAGGAGGGAGTGCGTGGGCGACGGAGGCAGTTGCGGCGGAGCGGTGGAGAGGAACAAGGTCAGGGTGCCGCCAGCGGAAAATTGCCCTGTGGAGACGGGGGGGGGGAGGCGAAGCGATATGCTTCCGTTGGGCGAGATTGTCGAAGCCCCTCAGTTTATACCTGAAGAGGGCACAGCCATTTTTCTTATATTAAGAGGTCATGTATACTAAATTTAATCGAAATTGTAATTGAAAGGCAAGATTATGAATATGCTATTTATCTTATTATCAACTGCAATGTTAAATACCCCGTGGGAGATCGGCTTCGTTTGGTAACACAGTTTACCGATATTTATGTAAACAAATTGATTGTACACTTTTGCATCATTAGGATTTTATATTTCATAGGGAGTTACGGGTATTTTGATCCAAATTGAAGTGAAACAGTCTAAATTGACGTCTAAATATTATGTAAATATTATCATTACACCGGTAGATCATACATATGAATTAAACAACACAGGGTGTGGAAGTGTCGTCTGTAGAAGTAAGGGCAAAGAAAATAAATGTAAAGCAAAGAGAAAAGTAAGGTACATGATGAGCGAAGAGAGATCGTGCTTTGAGAGGCAAGAAATCTGAGACGAGATTAAATCGCAAAGGTGAACGCAACACGAAGAGGCATATTTACCTGAGATGAATTGCGGTGTGCAAAATTATGTGATGAGCTGAGGTGAGGGAAATTAAATTGAGAAAAATGGGAGAGCATCAGTGAAGCACTTACAAGCGAAGAAGAGGAAAGAGGCAAGTAGAAGAAAAGCGAGAAGAGGGAAAATGATACGAACGATATGAGAGACTAAAGAAAATGCAGAGCATAGGTAGATGGGAACTGAAAGCAGTCGAGATATTTATCAAAGCCTGATGAAATCAGATGTTATGTTCATGAATAATAAGTAATAAAAATAACAAGAGTTTATTTTACAAGTGTTTATAAAATCCAAAATTCAAATCGTACTAAAACAAGCATTTAAACCATATACCAACGAGAAAAATTCAAAGTCTGAATCACAGTCGTAGTAACCAGATGTTGCTATAGCACTGTACAATTCACCAACTCTCCCACGGAATCACCTGTTCACGGCACAATTCAACTTCGGCAGTAAACAATAATCACGGCACTTGTTCTCTAACTCAATTACTATAATAATGCCGTATCGCTCCCTGCCCTTATGCTCCGAGCCCCCACGCGAAAACTCGCTCCTGCGGCTCGCGGTTCGCCAGCAGTCGATAAACTCTCCTCCGGAGCTCTTGATTTTGGTTCATCGCTCGCCGCTTACTCTACAACCGGCGCGCCATCTTTTCAACGCACGCGCATGTTATTTAACTTCTCACACGCCCGTAACACAAGGTACGGCAAAGAACAGAAAACGAGGCCACGGTACATAGGAGGAGTGAAGAAAGTTGAACGAGCAGCGAAGAGAGTCTAGGCAAAGAGAGGTAAGACCAAACGAGGCCGAGCAGGGATGAGTAAGAAGACATAAAACGAAATAAGGAAAGTGTAGGTAGGGAGCAGTAAAATGAACCGCTGCGAGTCCATATATTGCCTGTGAATAAGAAATGAGAATACATCAGCAAATTGTCATTTCGCAAGAGAATGGCTTTATCCTGAGGAGTAGTTTATTTCGCGCTCAAAGGCAATGTGTTTTACTGAAAATGCAGACTTATAAACTAACTTTATGCCGTTATTTCATTTTAAAAATAATATTTTATCTAAAATAACTTCTTCATTTAAATCAGTAATGACAATTCTTCTCTTTCTCTATTCATCTCTCTTGAGATGTGTAAATTTTCTGGAGCACGAATATGTCCAACTTAATTGTAGGAAACTGACATATGTACAAAATTCTCATTTTGCATTATGGTTTTAATCTGTAGAGCTCATCCGTTTACTTCGCATACAAATATGAAGTGTTTTACTGTATATATCTGCTGTTTTTCGAACTTGAAATGTTTCTTTGCAAACGTAGATTTTCTAAACGCGGGTTAACTAAGCTAATAGTTCCATAACATCAAATACTTTCTCATTTTATTTGGAAGACTTGAGTAATATCAAGCAGAGTGACTTCGCAATAAATTGCCACTCCATTATATGGAGAATACCAACGTTCGCGATGCATCAGAAATGTGGAACTCTAGCTACTATTGACATCAGAAATTCTAATAAAATCATTCTGATGAACTATTATTAAGCAAAAGTTCTTCTAATTGAGAAACGGTGTAAGCGCAAGTGTTTGCAGTCATACAGAAGGACGGACAGATAGAAGGAGAGAATGACAAACTGTCAGACGAATGGACGAATGGATGGACAGACGGATGGACGGGCGGACGGATGGGTAGATAGCAGGATGGACGGCCGGATGGATGGGCGGATCGACGGTCGGATGGACGGACGGATCGACGTCCGGATGAATGGTTTTAAGGAAAACTACTTTATTCTGTAATGAAGGGCCGCAAAAACGTGTATCTCAACTATGCTGTGTACACTAGGAAGAAAAACAATTTTTAAGTACCAAGATCCCAATTCAATGACAAAAAACGTTTTCTGCCAAAATATTGGAACTGCCTACAGCGCTACGTAACTCTCTATTTTACTTAATTATCTATTTTACGTGATAGAGAACGTGAAAATTATTATTTTTTAGAAGAATCACTTTTCTTGTACAGCAAAGTGCTTTTGTGACGTGAGCACGACTCAAGAGCGGAGAATAACCGTAAAATAAGAAAACTGTCGCACTACATCACTGGATCTCCCTCCCAATGTCTTTTGACAAGGCGAGCGCCTCTATATTACTATCCTCTCTGCTTCATCATATGCTGTCCTCTTGGCACATCACGTAATGAGCACAAGCTTTAGAAATTTGTGGCTACGACTCTAAACGGACATTGAGTTGGGCATCATGTGGCAGACGGTACAAGTGTATCAGGAGACAAGCGATATGAAGTACTTACGGCAGCTTCGTATCTATGAAGTCTGTAAGACGAAGCAACAAGACAAGGCAAAAAGCAATTAAATTTGAAATTAGGAGATTAAGCGAAACAAACTAATTGAAAGGACGTGCCTCACGTACTCCCCCTGATGTACATATACAATTAGAATTCCGCCTCGCTCCGTCCAACATATCAGTAGACCCAAGCGGTGTCCAATTAAGTGTAACTGTTAATTTACGGAACAGCTGTCTCTATTTATCGTTTAGTTCTTTTTGAATAAACGTTTTCATTTCTTTAGGTAATTAAAAATATATACATCAATATATTAAATGCTCTCAAACGCGTTTGCAGATTGAGATATTTCTACTAATTGTCGGGTGGATGTGTAATGTAACATTGTCGTGCCTGATTTCATTTCCACCAGCTTGTTAATGTGCCTTTTCTAGCCTAGTACCTCTTCTTTTCGCTGCATGTATTGCCTTTGCCATTCCTCCGCATAACAAAATAGTACTCCATCTCTCTTGACTCAAGTTATATAGACTAGCCAGGCGGTTTCTAATTGTACCCACATCGGTCAACATTATGCCCGCAAATTCTAGTTGTTGGGATCATGGATGCTCTAGAAAGATTCAGAGAGATTTGCTTACAAATTGAACTTAAGGATTACGCAAAAAGATGTGAAGTACAAAGCTGTCGGTTATTTTCAGCTTTTGATTATGACATGAAAATCAACTGTGACTATTTACACATTCGATAATAATCTTTAAATCACTAGAACATTCCACCCATTCCGTTGGAATTAGAAAATTGAATAAGTACCAAAGTAACCGTTCAACAGTGGACGGTGTTGGAGTCAAACGGTTTTGAATAGAATGTCCGAACGAAGGGTAAAGGCTACTTAAATATTTATGTATTTTTAACACACACTGTAAGATGCACACACACTATAAGACACACAAAATGCTGCAGTACAATTTCACCATTCGTTTGTAGCAAGGGAAGAAAAAGTGATATCTTTACATGTTCATATCTACCAAATAAATAATATTAATCTCTTAAAATAAATAAATAATATTAATCTTAACCTGAAGAGGATCTCTAAAGCGGCTTACCAGGCGGGGTTCGAGAGCTGCAAGAAATGTTAGGAAAGATGTATCGTGAGCCAAGACAACTACTTTGAGGGCGACAAATTCGAATAAGTTGTATCTATCGAAATAAACAAGTTATAAAATCAGTCCGGTCTTTTATTGATCACACCTTGTAAATAGCACTTGCTTCAAATAGCATTTATAATATTGAATTAATCTTAAATGTTCTCCACAAAATTGCTGAGCCTATTCAATTTCTTTACTCAGAAATTGTAAAGTCTGCCGTTATATGTAATCTAAGGTTTTTGTGACGCCTATCGGTGCCATTGTCTGTTCAGCCGATTTCAGGATAACTGAAGCCAGAAATATCCTGGTGAAGAACAGTACAAACCAAACGTTTGCAAGCTGGGTGCACTTGAACGAATGGAAGAAGCCTCGATTAAATCAGTAACGGATCAAGCTTGAGTTGTTCATCCGAACTGGTTTTGATAACATTTTTCACGTCAATTTTCTTTGCTTTTAGGGCATTTTAAAACATTTAAGAGCATTCTATTGATCATTTTTTGGCGATGTTTTAGGTCATCAAAATCCATTCCATAGTCATTATTAGGGAGTGGATTTCTATGATTTTGCATATTTTTCTCCATTGCTTCAAGGCATAGCTAAGAGTAATTTCTTGACATTTGGTTATATTTGGATGTTTTGTAGATTAATTTGTTAGTGCATATTTGTGCATATTTGATCGATTTTTCCTGTTGGGGCGTATTCATGAAATTATAGGATCATATTTTGCATATTTCGTTAAAATAGAGAAAACGTTTCGTGTTTTCAGAGAATCTATTTGTGAGCGTTCATTGTTCGCAAAACTTGTCACAGATTTCTTTTTTTGTCTGTTTTTTCTATTGATGATAAAATACTTGTGCAAATATAGGATATTTATTTCTTTATATATATATATATATACTGACGCTTCTCCCTTATGCGTAGTTGCGCATAGGCAGACGCGCAGACGAATGCTCGAAAACGAGATTTTGAAAATCTCAGGGGAGCAGGATCTTACAAGTGACAAGGGCTGACCAAACACACACACAAATAATATATCAAAACACATGAATTTAATAAAGATTCAAAAATCAAACAAAAAAAATTATTACAAATTATAATGTTGTTGATACACTCAAAATACTTGTCCGTCTTTGGCGGATTAGAAACTGAATTTACTCCAATTGCAAAATAATATTTGCCTGAACCTTATTCTGACTTGTGCACAGTCTGCTAAACCATTCAACTACTTTATATGACATTTACTTTAAATCCTTTCTTACAACAATAAACATGACCCTTTTAAAACATTACAAGACATAATCCCTCATAATTACAAATGTCTTTTCTTTTCTGAGATCTTTGATCATTAAGGCAATTGAATTTTACTAGAGTTTTCTGTTCATAGTTTGGCCAGGCACAAATTCTCTCTACTTATTCGGCTGGCACACAAACGGCGTCCTGAGCGCGCCGCACGAAATCCGTAACCTACGCCAACCTTGGCCTTCCCTTTCGTTCGGCGGTTACCTGACCCTGGCGGTTGCAACGTTGCGGCAGCGAAGCGATCTTAGACCCGGGCGGCGGCGTTCACAGGCGTGGATTACACGCGGCGGGGAGCCGGCTCTAGTCAGCGCGTCGCACGAAATTCGCCGACCTCTTCGTCTCTTCTTCTCGTTCCGGAACACGCAGCTCGTCCCGTGCAGGTCCGTTTTGTCCCGTCTCGTCCAGATCCGTCCTGTCCTCGTTGGTACGCTTCCGTGCGTAGACAATGCACGTCGCAATTTGTAGCAATGCGAATAAAAAGTTCTTTTGCGTACAGTGCAGCTACGTATAAGCAGTAAAGCGTTTAGTCCTTCTGCTGCACGTATTAGTTGCAATGATCGCAATCTCACGCCACTCAACTTCACTTCGAATTCACAGCGTTTCACTCTTAATTTCTGTTCGAAACGTTCTAATTATTCAACTTTGATAACTTTTGTGCCCTATTTCCGACACAGTCTCCCGAAATGCATTAGAACTATTCCGACGTATTGTAGCAAACACAGCATTGCTGTGAAAACTCCTAAGTAACTGTAGATGTCGAGGGAGTAGCTGGATGAATAATAACCAAGTGCGAAGTGGCAAGCGACAAGAGAGCTTTTCTTTGGCTGTCGGCGGTATTTATCAGCACCTCTCCTCAAATTTAGGGAAGAGTTCCTTCGCTCCCTCCCCTGGCGGGCAGCTGCGCGCGTCGCAACCCCTTTCGTGCGGCCGGCCGGAGGTTTTCACGGGCTGCCGCCAGGTCGCTCTCCCGCGACTATTGCCGTGTTTACTTACGGAACATACTGTGCCCTGGCGTCGCGTACGTTGCGTGGAACTTTGAATTTCTATCAAATGTCACTACATATATATATATATATATATATATACATATATATACTATATACATACACACACACACACACACACTAAGGTGCACTTTTACTTCAATTATTTATCCCGAGAAGTAAGTTGATAAGATACTATATTTCCACAAAAATATTCCTTTTTCATTCCAAGCATGCTTCTCCTGAATTTTATCAAGAAAGGTTTATACACAAAATGAAATATTGTTAGTTTTAATTACATATTAAAGTGTATATTTCAGAATTCTTTAGTCATAAATGTATATTAAAGTGCGTATTTCACAACTTTTAGGTCATAAATGCATATTTTAAAAATCATATTTCAAGATTTTTTAGGGCATATAAATCCGCTCCCTAGTCATTTCACAGAGAATACTACTACACGCATTTCTTAAATTCATTTCCTTAATCTGTTTGTCAAAAAAATACTCCCGCGCGGGCCTGAACAGCGAGGGCGCCCGACGTGGAGTGACACCGCCCTTGTCGCGGCGTTCGGGGAGAGCCGATTGGATTCCGCGCTCATTAATTTTGAAGTGGGGCTGATCTGATGGAGCCACGAGATGAAGATGCTCTTTCCCCTGCAGCCGCACAAAATGTCGACCTCTGACCTCTTGCGTGCAGAACGAGCAACGTGGAATCAGCAATGACTCCCTCGTATTGTTCGTTCTTTTGGGTTCTCTTCTATTTGAAAGGTAGGGATCGAGAGTCTACATATTGCAGGGAATATTTCCATCCTCTATTAATCGCTCACATAATACGCTAAGGAAAGAGGACAGTTTGGTTCCATTTACAAGAAATCATCGACTCAAAGACATATTTAAAACCGTGAGAAGAGGCTCAGGGAATCAATATATGTTACTGCAGTGCTTCTGATCGAGAGGTCCTACTTTCGAGTCCCGATAGTGGCAGGACTATCGACACTACCTAGATAGCTAGGTCGCATTTAGTCGCTGTTTGGAGAAGAATTCCAGCGGCCGGTTGCTCTGATCGGTAGTTTTCCGTGGTTTCTCCGATCAATACAACGCGAATGACCTAACAAACGGATCAATATCCTAAGAAAGGGGCCACGGACAGCGTGTGATCTCTCCTTTATCTTCTTAGTCCTATCCTCACCCTTACTTACACACACACTTACATGCACTACACAGCTACACATGCGGGAGCGTAGAGCTTGCCGGGAGTTTAGAGCTTGTCCCAAGGTGGGGCGGTGCCCCGTTGGTGGGAGATGGTTACCTGGTTGTGCAAAACCCGGTAGCTGACAAGTCGGCGCAGAGTCTCTCCATCCAGCGGGGTAAAGATCACTGCCAGCTCTCGAGGAAAATACATGCACTACACCTACGGGGCTAATGGACTTAACAGAGGACTAGCTCAGAATCACTTACCAATAAACGAAACACGCAATATTGAGATGCAGGGAGAAAAGGAGTGCATGCAACCCGCAGCACAGTGCCGCAACACGTTTCCTTTCTTCACCGCTAGAGCCTTAAACTTGGATTTCCGTTAAAATCTAATGTTTCTTTAACTGTTAACTACAAAGTAAGTTTTTTTAGACGTTTCATAACATTTTTAGGGGTTCTTCTAGCCAATAGAACAGCAACGTTTGATTGAATCTTCGCTAGCACGCCAACGCGTGTGGTCATTAGTCCCTTAGTAAAGGTTTTATGCCGGGGAGGTGGTGGTGTTCCTACTCAACTGGATGGTAAGGTCCTACACCGACCTACACGGCAGCCCCGCTGGGGATTTCCCCCTCCAGTGGGAAAAGGTAAAAAAAAAAACTTTCAAACTACAATATTGGTGATAGACATTCTTCTCCTATGCAACCTGCTCTGAAAAATTAGATATTGAAATAAGGTCATTTATATTTTTTAACATTTAGTAGTTTTGAATGGCTTTTTGCTTAAAATATAAGCAATTAATATATTTTTTCGTATAAAAGATTCAATGTTTTTTCTTTAAATTGTTTATTTAGATAGAGCAAAGGACGCTTAAAAATTGCCCAGATATTATTTTATTGAACTAAGTTTTCAAAAATAGTAATTTACAAGTAATGCAAGAAACAATATTCTGCTGAAGCTCCTCTATTTTTAGTGAGATGTGTGGCTGTAACACAAGGGCTATGTCTGCCTGATTAGTCACACGATTAATGTTACAAGTAGATTCTTTTATAAATGTGCCAAACTATGCGAGTTTACAGTTTATACTGGAAAACATTTTCATTTATACAAAATATAAGTGTTAGGTAGAAACAATAACGTAGACGTGTAGTATTTATTTAAGTTATAATTAATTTAAGATTACTATCCTGTTAACTAAAACTTACTTCATTTAAATTCTGTTCAGACACGGAAGTGAGAAGACCAATTTGAATATTTTGAGTCCAGTGTTACATTTTGTTAAAATGTTGCTAACATATTCAATCTACAAAGGTCATGAGAATTGCATATTCCTATTCATTCGTCACCGTGTTTCAATTACAAAAGACAAAGTTATACAAATTCGATATAACGCATTTAACTTCTAGTTTAGTGCACGCAGGCTGTGAGGACGCATTGGGCCAGGGCGAACACCCGCAAAATTCTCAGACTGTACCTCGGTCGTATAAGCCGCGGCAAAACACTCTGACGTCAGCCGAAATAAACGCAGAACGAGATGTAAAAGCGTGATATGAGTTTACGTTTGGTGGGAGGATGGCCGACTCCTGCGAGTATGAGCATGTTGAGGTTCCAGATGAGATGCAACGAAGCCATTCCCTATGACGCGTCACCGAGCAAAAAGGCGAGAAAGTACAAAAACTACTTTTCTACGAACATGACAGCCTTGGCCATGACGCGTTCTCATTACAAATGACCCGCTTCGCAACAGTTCTTCTTTACTAGGACGATAACTCTCAGTTCAAACTGTACATGTCATCCCATAATTCTGCAAGAAACGTAGAAAAGTTGCAAAAATGTACTTAAGGTTTCACTTTGTCAGTCATAATAGACTCGACTTGTCAAACTGACTCACAGGTAACGAAGTAAAAGGCAACGTTGCATGAATAAATCTGTAACGTGCTCAAATATCTGACTCTAGTGATTCAATAATAATACTGAGAAATAAGATACCGATTTTGATTTCATTTCCGGAATCTGTCCAGCATGCTCGTTTAATTTTTGCAGCACTTATTTGGTAATATTCAAGAAAAATAAAAGACCCAGGGTGAATAATAATTTACGTAACTAATATAAACTTTACAAACCTCAGGTTGAAAGTAAAAAATCACCTACATCAAAATAGTGTGTTTCTTTATTTTGTACTGATACGTCATTCCTTGTTATCGCTTTCGGTACGGAGTTCGACATACAATGCATAACTTAAAGGGATCTATAGGATTGTGGTTACCAGGGAAATATGAAAACAGTTAAATGATGCTACACGTTTTCTTATGGAGGAAACTAGGAGAGGGAAATAATAATTATAAAAGGAAATTACAGGAGAGATATATGAAAAGACAAACCGAGTTTCGATAAAATCTAACTAGTTAGTAATTAAGTAAATATGAATCATTAAAATTGCGTAAAAAATAAAATCTTATATGTATCACAGATGTTACTGATTCTTAATTATTGAGAGGCGATAATAAGCCACCTAATATATATCTTACATATTTTCTTTCATCATTAATTTTCATTTATAAAATGCAATGTTACAAGTATTATTTTCTCGCTAAACACATCTATAAAAATATTCGTAAAAATGTCAAATGTGCGCCTTTGTGCAAGGTTACGAGGACAAATCTTAATAGTATGACATTTTGACGTTGTTCCATTCACTCGCACTGATGCTACAGCGGTGCGTCACTTGACATCCCGTCTGCTTTTGTGCACATGCAAGGAGACTTTTATACTGCAAACCCTCACAACTTCCCGAGCTGCCAAACGAGGCTCCAAGTCGTGTGTTTTGCGGAATTCTCGCGTCGGGAGACTTGCGACGTCAAAAGTAAAAGAAAATATTTAGAAAGAATGAGGCACTTACTACAAAGAAATGACTTTTTGTTGTTGTTGTTGTTGTTGTTAATGTTGTTTTAAATGCTAATTTAAATGGGTAAGAAGTGGAAAGATAACCAGAATTTAACTATTGACACTCAATTAGTATCCTAAAAAACTTGCGTCATTGTTTTCATTGTATCTGCAAGATACATGATAAAAGTTCCATAGTATTTCCGATTTTTTACATTAGCGTTTTGGGGGGATGTAAATAACTAGAAGTAAACCACCTTTATCTTTTTAATAACGCACGTGTCCCGTAACGAGACGGGCAATCGCCTAGCAGTAGGGCGTCCGAAAGCGATCAATGCCTACTAGATGTTTGATGGGATGCTGCGCAAAGAATTTTGCGGAGTTTTGCGTGTGACTGGATGTGAAAGAAGCGCGTGGAAGATTTGCTGACAGTTCTTTTGAGAGAGAATAGAAAAATCATTACGAGGGAATTATATACAAGGGAATAGACATGTGAAAGTCTGTGGGTGTTGCCGTTAATATTACCGGCTGAGCTGGTTCAGGGCAACAACCGTTGCCATTGTAGCGGCTTTAATCGGGTGGCCCTGTTTCGCGTCCCGATAATGGAGGGAGTTTTGACATTACTAAATAGGCGGGTCCAATTTAGTCGCTGTCAGGAGGAGAATTTTAACTGTTGGCTGCTCTGATTGATAGTTTTTTGGTGTATTCTTGGATTAAAACAATGTCAAGCGGTACCCTAATAGACGAGCCACGGACCGCGCGTACCTTCCTCTTCCTTGCCTTATACTCACCCCTTACGTACACACACTTGCATGCACTATATTTCCACACATGTCGGGAGACCAGTTTGGAGATTAGAGGGTGCCCTGATTGGGGAGGTCCCTTTTCGAAGGAGATCCCCTGAAGAGGGAAACCCTTTAGCGAACGTGTAGGTCGGCGTCGGACCCATCAGTCTATCGTGGGAGGAGCACCACCTCTTCGAGAGATAGAATACACAAAACGCATGGGATCTATGGTCTCAGCAGATAACGCGCCTGAAAGAGCCAAGGAATCAATCAATTGGCGACAATATTATAGCTGTACCGCTCGCAAAAAAACAAACAAAAAAACAAAAAAAACACATCATTTTGGAAGTACCTTTGGTGAAGCCTCGGAGGCTTCCCCCACCCTGCGGCTACTGAGATTTCCCCTCTCGGCGATAAGGAAGCGCGGAGGCGACAAGGTGAGGCGACTGCGTGACGCAGCGATCGCACTGGCCGTCCTCGTCATCACTGCCCTCAGCGTCAGAAGAGGAACTCGCGCTTCCAGGAGAGTTCAAAGAAATGACTAATTCATCGATGTGTTGATCCATCACATTGTCCTATTACTCAAACGCTTCTTCAAGACACGGCTTATTTTCCATTGATCGTTTGGACAACCGCTACTATAGAAACAGGTAAGCTGCCTTTCGTCTGATCCTCTCACTCATCAGATTATTATCGCCAAACTCGCAGAGTTGAATTACTGCGCGACCTACGAGAGAAAGGGAGAGATCTATGTTGTGACAAAGAGCACAGGCTGGCAGAGAAATGTTTGTAGCTTTGGAGGGGGAGGCCACATTTGGGCATACGCAGTAGAAGGTATTTTTGAGTCTGGAGTAATAAATTTGACTCCAAGAATTGGATGAATATTTTTAATGCATTGACGAAAAATTACTTTTTAAGAGTTTATTTTTGTTTCAGTATATTTAAATACTTTAAAACGCACATTTAGATTTTCATTCGTCGACAAATTCCAAAAATCAAGGAGAATAATTAACCCAACTACACAATTCATGAAAACAAAATGAAAGTTCATTTGAAATAGTTGCTCGTATTACACGAAAAATATATTTGAGGGTTTACGAGGTATAACAGCATCGTTAAAAACTACCTGACCGGGAGATAAATGAGGTGCACGAATTAATTTCATGTAAACCTTTTTTATGCCAATTCCGAATGCTGCCAGTACGGATATATTGTATTTAATGTAAAGATATCACCACTAATTGGAAAAGCGGCATTTGTGGCGCTTCTACCGGTTTCAAAGGATAATCGCTTCAGTTAATCCATTACATTTCTCTGCCTCTCAAAGGTAATTTAGGGTAATTCACTTCGGGTAATTTCCCTGGGAGACAAGTGTATTAGGTCGGATTTCATTCACACCCGTCAGTGTTTGACAGAACTGATGCATTCACGAACCACATGTTCACCTGTAGAGAATATACGATACAATGGATACTTCAAACATGACAGAAAATTTTGAAATGAAATCTTCAACTTCGGCTTCGTGATCGTACGTGGAGCTCTAAAGATTAGCTGTCTGCCATGTACATTCTTATGTTATTTGCCATATATTTCTTGTCATCTGTTTTTTTTATGTAAACCTTTCATGAATTCCATATTATAAAATGCTGCTTCATGTAATTGTTGTTGATATTTCAATAGCAAGCTTGCATAGATCTTGAATGTACATTTCACTTTTCCCTGCAAATGCACATAAATATTATAAATGTTCCAATTAGTTTAGTAACAACAAACATATTAGCCAGAAATAATTGTGTCAATATCTACAAGAATTTGAGTACATTTTTTGAAGATGATATAGAGACATACACAGATATCTCGATGGCAATATTAATTTAAAAAATATAAATATTATTAAATAAAAATTATAAAATGTACAGTGACTCAGTTGAAGAGTTAGAACCCAAGAACGAAAATAAAATAGTATTATCTATTATTTACAAAGATAACATTGGATAGCTATATTGGAAAATAATCGAAAACTAGTGGTGCTACAGAATGGCACAGACTTTCCCATATTAGTTTTCTATTTCCTTTGGTCTCGGCTAGCTATTCGAACATGCCATACATTCTTGCCAGCTGCCATCTATCGCCGCCCAACGTACATATTTTTGACATTTTCTTAATTTTACGGTTTTCTAATGGTAAAACGGAAATATTAATTATAAAATATTAAAGAACACAAGAACCTTGTCATAAATGGCAATTTTATTTTAAAACGTCGTTGTTAAGAAAATAGCGTTTCAGCGCTACTGTAAATTCTAAATTTAAAGCTCTTTTTCACAGAAAATTTTTGAGTTTCAAAAACACATAGTTTGAGGTCATTGAAAGTACATCAATACACAAAAGCAAAAGTGTTTACAAATTGTTGGTAATGTGGATATTAAACGTGGGAGAGATCTTTAAAAAAAATTACACTTCTGTAATTTTTGAAAAACAAATACCCCAAATGAACTTTACGTCATATTAAAGAGTGCAATTAGCGCTATTCGTTCGAAAGGTTGCAAGAAAAAAATTGAGCCTTTTTTGAGAAAATGGTGTTTGAGCGTTTCAGAAAATGCGGAAATTTGTGCTAGTTTTCACAGAAAACGGTTGAGTTTATGAGAAACTTTATCTGACATTATTTACAGCACATGTATTCATAAATATAAAAATCTGAACAAATTGCTGCTAATGTAAAAAATATTAACGACTTGAGAGAAGTCAAAAAAATTATAGTTTTTGTAATTTTTGAAAACAGCAACGGAATAGGGCAATATGGCGTTTAAGTCATCTCAGAGAGTACATTAGGAACTATCCTTACGAAAGTTTAAAGAGTAAATTTGGAGATGTTTTTGAGAAAATCTTGTTTTGTAATTTTTTTAAATTGATATTTCAATAATATTTCACGTTAAAATTACTCATAATAAATGAAATTAAAACTGAGAAGCATAATATAATATTAAATACAATTTTAATGTACACAATGGAACGAAACATTTACTCTAAGATTCTCTATGATTAATGAAGTGTCAATACTTTGTTTGTAAGCTCTGTGATTGGTCAAGAACCTGTTTCGTAATGAAAACTGTATCTTAATGAATATCATTATGCAACGGGTTGCAGCCTTCAAATGACAGCATTATAAAATGGGAGTAGAAAAATAAACATTATAAACGAATTACTTACGCTATTTTTGTATAACAGCATTATAAATTTATGAGAGAATCAAAATTAATTTTTACGAAACAACTCTCTTGTGATGTCTCGGACATTTTACATCTGTACGATAAAACGATGGTCGACTGTTCCGTTGACCACTACCACCCCACGATTCTCTCGCTGCGATTCGATGAATGTGTAATGACATAATCATTCGTACCGTAAAATGCTAACACGTCATCATTTGCGCCGGAAAATGCCATATTATGAACGATTTCTTGCCACAGAAATGGTCGTTTATAATGCAAAAAAGTGTATTACAATTCCAGAGAAAAACAATGTGTCGTAAATTTCATACCAGTATATTAATCGCACTATACCTTTCCAAACAGTGCTTGCTCTACGTCTAATTAAAACTAAAATAACATTGCACCCTTATATTGTACCTTCACATTGTACCCTTACTTAGTACACTAGGAGCATAGTGTTGTCAGCCATACCCCAGGTAACTTTACAAATACGAGGTGAAAATCACCTAGGTGTTACAGATGGTCTTGGTTCAACATGGCCGAACTGCCAAATAGCAACCCACGAGTCGGGAATAATACAAATTCTTTAAGTAAAAAAATCTAACCGATGTAAAGAAACCTTAATTGAAATCGCTTATTTTCTGCAAACAATGCAGCACGCTAGAGGTGTGTATTGTTTATTTTTAATACACTTCCACTCAAAATTTCAGTTGTGATAAACATTCGCGAAAGGATTATATACCTTCCCCAGCAACCACTTCCACTGTTACAAATACAACCCAGAGTGCTCCATGCATGGCTGCAGGGCGGGTTACATACAGTAAGGCGTTCTTCCTAAGTCGTCTAGAAAAGTGCTCGTACGTACCGAATGTATGACATTTGCAGTTCAATATGACTCCCATTATCACCTCTCCTCAAAAAAAATATATTAGTTGTTAAAATGGAGCACATGTGGTTCGTTAAAATCCATCTTACTGCCCAATTTTGGAATATCAAAGCTGAATATTGTCATTTCATAAATGGACTCATGGACGTCTGTAACGTAAACAGATTACAATCCTTTCGTGTCAATATTGTCTCTCATTGATATAAATGTAAACTATCATAAAAACAAAGCTGAATTTTGAACTAATTCAATGAAATATTGCCAGAATTTCCATTAGCACTTTTCTCTGGGGTGTTGCAAATAAAACACATTATTGTGCAACTTTCTTCTATTCCGAGCTAATAATTACGGGATCGAATAAAGAGGTGCATTAACGGACAGATGTCGGATGTCGATTTAATAAAATCTGGAGCATAAAGTTTCACGTCGGCGTCCTAACTTTTGTGCTTTCGCAAAAACAGTCTTTTCTGGAAGCCAAAAGAGAAAGAGAAGCTCAAGCACCCTGAAGCAATTACGGCATAAAGTGTTCGTTTCTGCATTTGCCGGAGACAAGCGAAACTGGCTGTTCTTTTGAACGAAAGTTTGCAGTTCTAGTGAAGCCCTATTTATTTTCTGTACGTTGGCTATATTTTGCCTTTTTTTAAAACTATTTTTTTATAATCCTATCAGTTTTTTATCTCAGCTCTAATTTGTATGAGATTTATAAATCTCATATAAATATGAACATTATTAATGCATATTCATGGAATCAAAACTGCCGAATACCTCTGTATAACCTCGTGCGCCTGTGAATATTCGTTACATTTCAATTAGGTGTTTCCCTAATTGTGTGTTGAATGGCAGGAGGAAATTGCTTAGTGAACTTGGTCGTGGGAGAAGGATAAATGTATCGAAAGTGTCCATCCGGATACAACCATGCAACAATTTCTTCATTAAGCAATCTCCGTTATTTAAAATGATGTTCACTCAATTTTGAATATCGCTTTTGACTTTAATATACTACTTTTTATTCTTTTTTGCGACACTTTACTTCAACGAAGTAGTAAGTAAATCGCTCTTACAACGCCTGATGTTACATTGTGAGGACTGTGGGAATGTTACATTGTGTCTTCTCTCCTCTGACTCCATGCTAATTTCCAGATTCGAGATTGATTACGTGTATAAACCGTTATGATTATTAGTCCCGTTAGTGCAGTGAATGTGTCGTGGAGGGTGGCTTTGCTCCTCCCTCACTGGATGGTGAGATCTGGCGTAGAACTATTGTCGGCTTGCGTGGGATTTCCCCTCTAGTCATCTGGCCTAATGGGGCACCAGCTGAGATTTGCTCTATGCTCCAGACATGTATGGTGGAATAATCTATGTATGTTGTGTGTGTGTGTGTTGTATAAGGAGAGATAATATGGCAAGGAAGAGAAAAGAAATATTACGCGCGATTCGGGGCTTGTTTGTTAGGGAACTACTCCAGAATTTGCCTAGTACTGATCAGAGAAATCACGCAAAACTGCAGATCAGAGCAGCCTACCGCTTGAATTCTCCTCTAGAGAGCAGTTGAACGCAACCTAGCTATTTCACTAGTATCGAAAATTTCACCTCTGTTGCGACTTGAATCCTAGGAACTCCCGCCCAGAGTCACTGCAGCGTGCAGCAATGCTGGCCCTGAAATAAATTCAGCTTATACAGATTCGAGAGAACATCACCCTTGTTCGTGAGGTTTCGACGAATCCAAACGTTCTCTTTAGACAGAGCAGCCGAAGATTGACCGTTATAATCCTCTCTCGGCGGCGAAGAGCAAATATATCTTTCGCTGTTCATCATCGGAAGGATACGCAAAACTATTAATAGAGAGAAAAGAGTAAATGTTTAACCACGGAAAGATGGAGGGTCTGGTATTTCAAAACGAGGCACTGTCTGATTGATTCCTTTGAATGAAGATACGCCGAATTAAATTCACGACCGGATGACCGGACTTTGATTAATCAATGAGCAAACAGTAGACAACTTAAAATCAATCGAATTGATTCTAATTTACTGTAATAGGAGGAAGAAATGAAGTAAATATCAGAAGACATATATCCTTTATAAACATAAAATAAGGAAAGAAAATATCAAATATTTCAGAGAAAAACTATTTTTATTACAAAGTTAAATATTTCTGTTTGTTTGATACCACACATTTTATGCCGTATATCTTTGTCAATTAATATAATTGAATGAGGATATTTCTCTAATTCGGTTTATGAGCACTGATGCCTAATGTATGCACTTTTTTACCGAAAGATACTATATTAATGTTTCTAACCATTTATTATTAAACTGCTTTTTTAATCATTTTACGTGCTCATTCTCATTTGCCTCTTTACTGGTAGAATAACTATACCCAGTCGATTTCATTTAACTCTCTGAGACTCTCTTCTCTACATTAAGTGAATAATTCGCCAGTGCATAATATATTAAATAATTGGTAATAAAGAATGATAAGTATAATTTAATAAATCTCTTTAAACAATTTTCTCTCGCAAATATTGGTAAGAAATATTCCTATGTATACAACTTATGAAAAGAAACTGACTGTACTCTATATTGTTAGTGTTATTATTAAAAAAAACTTCTGGCTCCTAATGTCGCTCGTTTACAAAACTTGTACTCATTCAACAAAGCTTAGCATGACAAAATAGTTACGTATTTAGTTAGTATTTAACAACGTTCCTAAGATTTCTCGTTATTTATATTTATAAAAATAATACTTTCGAATAGTAAAAGCATGCTCGATATAATTACTACGAAATATCTTTTACGTCCTGGGATTCACACTAATTGTTAGAGTATTATTAGTGATAACAGAAATCCAAGTGAAGTAATATTGAAACAGTAACATATAAATATGCAAATAAATTAATTTGTGAGCGTTTGCTGCTCCAGCAAGTGGACTGTAGGGAGAAACTGGATGGGGCAGCTCACCTCACACTCCTCGGTTGCTCAGAGTGCAATAAAACAATTCAGATATTTTCATCTAATTTAATTATAGTGAATAATTTAATTACAAAACTAATTTGCTGTATGACCAGCATTCACATGATATAAGGAATTGAGGTTATTAATAGAAATAATTAGATCAATGAAATGAACATGCTCTGTAAGCGGCATAGATACCATATGACGTATCAAGGTTATTGATACAAACAACTAGTTCAGTGAAATAAACATGCTGTGTATGCAGCATTGATAGCATAGGTATTAATGTTATTAACACAATATTAATTCAATGAAATGAACGTGCTGTGTGGGCAGCGTAGGTACCATATAAAGTATTATAAGTTATTAATGCAAGTAACCAGTTCAATCAAATACACATGCTGTACAAGCAGCATTGATGACACAAGATATTAATGTTATTAACACAACATTAGCTTAATGAAACAAACATGCTGTGTAGACAGCATAGGTACCATGTAAAGTATTATAAGTTATAAATGCAAGTAACCAGTTCAATCAAATACACATGCTGTACAAGCAGCATTGATGACACAAGATATTAATGTTATTAACACAACATTAGCTTAATGAAACAAACATGCTGTGTAGACAGCATAGGTACCATGTAATGTGTTGAGAATTATTACAAACAATTGGGTTACATTACAACTTTTACGGAGTGTGTGTTGCTCCAGGAGGTTGCCAGTAGTATACGTGCAAGTTCTAAACCTCGCAGCCGTCTTCTGTCGTCGGTTTGCCCTCGACCAGAACATGCCACACAGAGGGGAATCATCCAAATTGTAGGTACACACAGTTGTGAGCCTGGGCATAAGGCAATTTGCAGGCGACAAGAGGAAGCACGCCACTCGGCCATGTGGTTTACACGTGCGAAAACCTTTGCACGCTTCTTGCGTCTTCAATTAGAAGTGAACGAGCAAACGAAATATTGAAACTGGACTTAAAACCCACGACACATTGATAAAACAAATGGTCACTGTCGCACATACTAAAATATCCCGGATGGCTAGGGATAGGAGTCAGCATGAATATGCTCTGGCCACGCCGCCATGCCCTTTACGCGACAACGTGTCTCTGCCTGCCTCGACCAGCTCGGAAGACCGAATACCCCCTTCCCTGGCGGTTGTAACGGCTCCTGCCCCGTCCGGTGGAAGATGTCACACTCGGCGCGGGGCAAGGAGTTTGAAGGGGAAGAGGTGCATCTCCGCTATATCCGACATAATTTTTAGAATAAATATTGAAATTAACGCATCTTAGATTTACCAACGTATTTTAAAGACCGTTTCTGTCAGTTTTGTACACAAATATTTCCAAAGTTTTAGAATTAGCAACACGTCATGCATCACATTATTATATTGTCTCCATAATTACCCAAATCATTCACAACGGCTCTTTAGCTTTAAATTACAGAGGTCGCAACCCCTTTCCCTATCGTGATACGAAGGTTCACCGAACGCACTGATTCATCAATGAATATCACCACGCATGGTTTCTTCCCCGCCCCCTCTCTACTCCCCCAAACGCCTGCTTTGAGCTCCGGGTAGTGGGCGATCATTTCGTTTCCCGAGCGGCGCGGCATCAACCTGTTGAAGCGACTCGTCGCAAGCAGGGTGGGTCGCGATAGCGCACGACCCAAGTTTCGCCGAGGAAATCTCTCGGAGTTTGGTGGAAGGCAGACAGCCGGGGAATGGGAGTTGGAAGGGTCGTCGCTTTGAGGACGGGTCTGCGGATATTACGGATGGATCGGCGGACGAGCGCTTCCCCGCCGCCGCCGCCTTTCTGCTGCGCGTCACTCAGGGGCGGCGTCATTAATCACAGCGCGGACGCGGGAGAAGGGGTGGACACGGAGGTGATGGCGGAGGAGGAGGAGGAGGTGAGAGTGATGGCGGGGAGGAAGGCGGATTCAGAGGTAAGGGCGAGACCGGGGGCGGGTCCGGGGTGGGTCCGGGGTGGGTCCGAGGTCGGGTCCATTGGCCGGATCCAAAGGCAGGTGCAGGGGCGGATTGGGGGCGGGTTGGAAACGGGGCGAGGGCGGGTTGGGGGTGGGTTTGGGACGGGTCTGGGGGCGAGTTCGGGGGCGAGTTCGGGGGCGAGTTCGGGGGCGAGTTCGGGGGCGAGTTCGGGGGCGACTTCGGGGGCGACTTCGGGGGCGACTTCGGGGGCGACTTCGGGGGCGACTTCGGGGGCGACTTCGGGGGCGAGTTCGGGGGCGACTTCGGGGGCGAGTTCGGGGGCGACTTCGGGGGCGACTTCGGGGGCGACTTCGGGGGCGAGTTCGGGGGCGACTTCGGGGGCGACTTCGGGGGCGACTTCGGGGGCGACTTCGGGGGCGACTTCGGGGGCGACTTCGGGGGCGACTTCGGGGGCGACTTCGGGGGCGACTTCGGGGGCGACTTCGGGGGCGACTTCGGGGGCGACTTCGGGGGCGACTTCGGGGGCGACTTCGGGGGCGACTTCGGGGGCGACTTCGGGGGCGACTTCGGGGGCGACTTCGGGGGCGACTTCGGGGGCGACTTCGGGGGAGAGTTCGGGGGAGAGTTCGGGGGCGGCTTCGGGGGTGGATACAGGGGCTGGGTCCGGGGGCAGGTCCGGGGGCAGGTCCGGGGGCGGGTCCGGGAGCGGGTCGAGGGGCGAGTCCGGTGGCGGGTCCGGGGTCGGATCCGGAGACGGGTCTGGGTCCGGAGGTGCATCGGGAGGGAGTCCAGGGTTGGGTCCGGGGACGGGGTGTGATTTGGGACGTGGCGTGAGTGGGGAAGGACTAGGAGCGGAGATGGCGTGAAGCGGGGTCAGGGGCGCGGTCATACAGAACGTATGGAGGAAGGGAGACCTGTTAGAAGGGTCATTGGCCTTACTGAGGAAGACATACGTCCGGAGTTCCACAAAGTCATTTCAGAAGAGAGGTAGTAGGATTGTGAGGCACGATGGAGAATTAGTCAAATTAAGAATTACATAAAACATAGAAGACTGCAAATGAGAATATGTGAATCATTATACGGTTGCTGTTTCCAAAAGAATAAAATATCTTGCTATCACAAATGAGCTATTTTTGTAGATATTTGTTTTATTTTCTTGAAAGATAAAATATACATAATTTCAGATTTTTCATATTAGTAGACATCTGGAACATTAACAAACGCTCACAGAAATGATAGCGTTTTTTATTTTAATTTTCTTTAACCATTACTAAAATATCTCTGAGGTTCTTTACTCATGTAGAATTTTTCTTTAGCACACGAGGACACATGAGGAATTTTTTTAGCACACTAACAAGATAATAGTACATCTGCAGGATGCAGAAAGTTGAATTCTTTTGTAAAGATTTGTTCTAACGAACGCGTGAAAAACATTATTTATAAATTATTAACTTTTACTTAACATTAGATGTAATTAAACATTTTCAAAATCTATAGTTTAAAACGGACAAATCTTTTTAACAAATAATTTGTTATAATGTCTGATTCATCTAAATTCTGGTTATGTATCACAGCTTTATACCTATCTTCCCATCAATGAGTTTTCTAAATATAGAATGAAAATATACAACATGATAAACTATGAGTTGTTAGAAAAACGAAAAGGTGTTTTCTTTTGCAGATTTACATAAAACAATCATAAATTAATTTACTAAAACAAATCTTTTGGTTTCAAACCATCTCAGGAATTGGTATAAAGGTTCTTCCAGGCAAATATTACAATGCAAACGTTCGAGCGTTTGGGTTCAAAATTTTTGCTGACACAATAATCTGGATCAGTTTTTATAACAATACCCTACTGATCCTGAATATCTCAAATAATTTGACACCCAATAATTCAATATATCTTACTGTGTTACATTTTATCTGAACACAGAATGGGGTGATGGACTTTATAAATACCTTTTAACTGTAGATTTTACTATATTTCTTAGTTTATACACAGGGTAACATTCTGCCCCCAAGATTTACTTTGGACAAAATTTATCAGTATTGAAAATTATATGACAGTGTTATATAACAATCTAGGTATTCCTACTTTTGTGTACATATTTACTTTATTGGATGCAAAATAAAATCTAAAATAAAAACATCTAACAATATCTATGTCTGATTTTTGTTTCAGGTGAGTAAAACCAAGCAGCAGCTGGAATCAATGCTTGCCTAATCTGTAAGTACAACAATGGTCCCTCCATATGTTTTGCTAATTTGTTGCTACAAGAACATTATTAAGGAAGTGAGAATGCTAGTTGTCTGTTAACAAGTCGCTTGATCTAATGCCTTGTAAGTCATTTGTCAATTTGATGAACAGTGAAAGGCATAGAATATAATTTAAATCCTTAACACATAATTTGAATCCTTAACATGGTTGATTCTGAAGGCACTGATTAAAATAGATAGTAGCCTTATAGCATACAAATTTAACAAGGGTTTTTACAAGTGCCCAACTAGTCTCAAAACGAATTTTTCAGGAGACACCAACACATTCGTGCAGGGAAATGAATGTATGATTTTCCCCGCCTTATACCTTCCAATGTGTTTGTAACTTACCAAAAAGAAATGTTCCAGTAGATAGCGTCAGTTGTAGGGAAAACCTTGGTGAAATATCTCAAAATATGGAATTTTGGACTTGTTTGGTTCTCGTAAGAAACCCTTCAATTATATCAAATAGGAACATTTTTATTCTCGAAAATTTGAGGAAAGTGACTATTAGGGAAAGTGATGTAGCCCACTTTCATTCTCACTCTCCAATTATTACGTAATATTTTTCAATATTTGTACTGTTTGAATGATGAATGATTAATAATTTTGATAATAGTATCTGAGATCATCAAGTGGATTCAAAAATGGATTCCAAACTAATTGAACTTTCCGTGATAGTTTAACATCACACGTTAAATTCCCGGACAGGTGACATTTCGCTGTTTCCGAAACTCTGACACATTTTTTAAAAATCTATGATACATCGCAACAAATTCATTATATCATGACTGTACATGCGACTATTACGATTTTCAGAAACGAGAGTTTTTTGGCGTATTAACTATGGTAATATATGACCGAATATTCTATGAAAATATAACATGTTGATTCTGCCTAGAATCTTTGTAAATTATGTTGAATATGAAATTGTCAAATGTATAATAATGAGCAATGGAGTAAAATTAAGTCATAGACACAATAAGGAGCATATTATTTGCAATGTAACTAATATTAATACGTTTAAAACCATTCAATTGCACGGTAAGACTGCTGGATTGGAAAGGACTTTTCACCGATTTTAGTGTACGTAGCACACTAACGTTCTGCTAAAACTCAATGAAAGAAAATATTAAAACAATGTGTAGTAGGTTAGAAAGTAAAAAAATACGCAAATTATACACACGTAGTTTACACGATCTGCAGGGGTGTGCGCCAGCCTCCCGATAATTCTCAAGTCAAATGAGGTAAGCGGAGTGAAAAAGTCCCGTAGTTTTGAATCTTGGCACGATTATTAGTTTTTACCTATCGCTTTTTATAACAAAAATCCCTAAGAGTGGGGGTGATCCGGGGTTGGGAGAGGCGGGGTCGTTTAAAGGTGTTTTTTCAACGTTTAATGCATGTATCTCTATAAATATGAATCCTGCTGAAACGCATTCTGTATTCAAAATTAATATAGGCAAAATTTCCTACAACAAAGTTTCTATAAAATTTTGTTGTAAAAATAACCCTTTTAAAGTTATAGGCTTGAAATTTTTGTTTTTATTTTTCGGCAAGGTCCTTTTTTAAAAATATCCCCCTTATAAAAATTATATTATATGTTCAATGCTCGGAAGTAATTTTATTTCTGTTCAACATTAATCAACAATAAGTATTTGTATATTTTGCGATAAAATACAAAAAAATTTCGTATCAAATCAGTTTTTGGTCTAATTTGACCAAAAATAAACAGCAAAAATAAGCAATAATATCAGCAATGAAGTTCAGATTTCCAGGCTGTTCCAAGTCAGGGCGAGAACCCAAAACACCCAAGAACTGAATTTCACCAGGCGAGCGAGTTCTTGTTGAGATCAGGCTCGACTTGCCCTTTGTGCCTCTTTGCCCGTGTTGCTGCGGTCACTGTTGGGAACCCGGAGTTGGTATCCAACATATGGGTTCCTAACGTGCGCGCCCACCCGAATCCAGACCGTCGATGAATAACGACGACTAAGACGACGACTATACTTGGATTTTTATTTCTTTGCGAGTGAGGGCCTGTCTTCATGATGGAATATCTCACGGCATTTAGTGTCTTTCTCGATTTGCCGCTAGATCGCGGCATAGATATGATCGCGACCGTATCATGCGAGATCTAGCAGCACGACCAGGAAAGACGCTAAATGCCGTCTGGTATTTCATTGTGAAGACAGGCCTCTACGTGCCAAGAAATAAAAGTCCAAGTAAAAGCGGATCTAATGAGTATCTCTCCTGTGCAATAAGCCACTCATTAATTTTGGAGAAGTATTTTTTTTGCTTATGAAACAAGATCACTTACAGCGTAGTCTACATTCCTTTTTGAATCGTTGTTCTCTACATGCAAATTAATTGGATCTGGAAGGCCCAGGATCTTGCTCTCGATATGTCTGCCAAGTAAGTTAATTCGAATGCCCGGAAAACAACATTACCATTTCCAAGAGCATCGTTGTCAATTCCATTATGTCCGTACCATTTTCAGAAATCTGAAGAGTTTAATAACAATGAAAATATTTTTAAAATCTGATTCAAGTGGAGCAATAACTTGAGATCACCTTATACTGAAGCTTGAATATGGAGAGCACTTTTTTCAGAACTTTGATATTAATAATATCTTTTATCTTTTAACAATATCTTTTAGCAGACAAGGAAATCGAAAGGTTGCACCTCGAACGTCGAAATTTTAAAATGTTTTTGTGAAATGAAGTTATGACTAGCGTACTCGTGCGAAAACTCTCGCATGCTATACCCCACACACTTACTTATTTTTCCATTTCCATATTAAGCCTCTAATATATTCTTCTTCAAGACCCTCTTATCCTTCGTCCCTTGTTCTATGTCACCATGTATTGATAAAATAATACACCCTTGTCAACACAAACTATTGTTATTTAACTTTATTATCGAGCAGAGGTACACCCATGTAACTTAATCGTATAGAATATCAAATCATTAGTAATTTCACATTCAGTGGTAGATTCTACAGGCTCTGAACAGGTGGGGTAGAATCGAGAACGAGAGCGTCGAACCAGAAAAATTGTAATAGAATGGTCAAGAAGGTCTTATTTTGTATTTTTAGTTTCTAGTTTTAGTTTTAAGGCCCTAGAACGCTTCGTTTTACAGTTATTTAACGATATAAATAAAAAAAAAATTCTCACGTGCGTTGCGGGTTGCATTTGCATGAATATTTAGATGCGTTTTTTAAACAAATCCTTCGTATTTTTAAAGTAAAAGTGCAATTCGTCACGTCTCCGTGAAATTACCTTTCTTTAGAGACCTCATTTATAAAGATTGCGTGTGAGAGCCGCAATGGGAACGTATGCTACTGAAACAACATAGGAGACGGTAGCTATCAACAGGTCACCATATGTCAACAATTCGTGAAATTGGCTAATGAAAATTGCTGTTAGAAATGCAAAGCAAAGAAATTTCGTTCGTGGATATGTGTTTGATGTGTTTGAAAGAGAATGGAACAGCACAAATGGGAAAAAGCGAAGCAATAGTTGTTTGATTGGTTGCATATAAATGCGTTTTTTAGCGTTTATCATTGTACTCTCAGGTCTGGCACGATAAGAAATTCCCAGAATGGTTTGTCATGTACCTTTCCAATATGCAGTTGTTACATGCCTCTAGAGTTATCTTCGGTGTGAGAATTCGAGTAGTAAAGCACACAGAAATGACAAATGAAATGATACGAGCTAAATGATATAGGAATTCTCTTAGATGTGCCAAGGTTTTTCATTTTGTTCATACAATTTTCAGAGGAAAAGGTATATTTAGACTCATATGGTAATGGGTTACAGCAAAACCATGTAATTCTTCTCATACAACGTAATTATAATTCATTGAAAAAGTAATTTTACGGATTAAATAACGACTTTATACGAGTTTATGAAGATTTAAATAAGAAATATGAGCGCAAGTAATTACTTTATTCATAAAAACTTCTATGTGCATTAAAATAAAGTGATTTGTACTAACTAGTGGAGCTACAGAGTGGCACAGACTTTCCCGTATTCGTTTTCTATTTCCTTTGGTCTGAACTAACTATTCGGACGTGCCATATACTCTAGCCAGTTGCCATTTATCACCGCCCAAAATTAATTTTTTAACATTAAAAAAAATCTGTTTCTTAATAGTAGAACGGAAATATTATTTTAAGAAAATTAAATAACAGTGAAACATCCTTGTAAATGGCAATTTTCACTGAAAAATTGTGAGCTGTTTTTAAGAGAATGCTGTTTGAGCACTACTGTAAATGCCAAATATGAAGCTCTTTTTACAGGAATCTTTTGTGTTTGCGAAAAACTTTATTTCAATTCATTTAAAATACTTTAACTCACAAATCCAATAGTGTTCACAAATTGTGGGAAACTTGCATATTAACAGTGTGAGAGATCTTTTAAAAAGTATATATTTGTATAACTTTTGAGAAAACGAAAAAATACCCCAAAATGAACTTTACATCGTATTAAATAATGTAATTAACACTTTCCGTTCGAAAAGTTTGAAGAAACAATTTGGAGCCATTTTTGAAAAAAATTCGTGCAATACGTGCAAATTTAAAAACTTACAAAAACAAGATTTTTTCAAAATCTCCAAATTTTGTCTTTAAACTTTTGGTAGGGGAAGTGCCTAATGTACTCTACGAGATGACAAACGGCATTTTGCTATTTTCTTTTGTTTTTACAAAAATTACAAAAATGTAATGTTTTTGAAAGATCTGCCACGCCTTTAATATGCACATTACCAGCAATTTGTAATCACTGTTGTATTTGTCAGTATAAGGGCTTCAAATGACTTCAAATGAAGTTTTTTGAAAACTCAAAAATTTTCTGTGAAAAAGTGGTTCGAATTTAGCATATTTAGTAGCTCTTAAACGCCATTTTCTTAAAATCTACTCCAATTTTTTAAAAGAAAATTGCCATTTAGGACGAGTTTTTACTGTTCTTTAATATCCTTAAAATAATATTTCCGTTCTATTATCAATAACTGAAAAATTAATAAAATGTCAAAAAAATTTACTTTGGGCGGCAATAGATTGCAGCTGGTAAGAGTATGTGGCAAGACGGAATAGCTAGCTGACACTCAAGGAAATAGAAAACTAATACGGGAAAGTCTGTGCCATTTTGTAGCATCACTAGTTTCGGTTTACATTTCATTTGCACCTCAATGACATCTCGAACTCGTATATGTTATAAGTTACATGTAATTAAAGACTACTGACACTTTAGATGCACTGGGTGCATCTCCGACGCTTCGGAATAGTGACCGAATAATATTTTATTAAAATGTTTTATTATTTATTATTTTTATTAAAATTTAACATTATTTAGCCTGGTAGACCGAGGTGGTTAATAGCATCTCCCGACCCAGCGTTTGGGTCCGAAGGGTAGCGGGTTCGAATTGTCTCTCATGTATGTGCGTTCACGGAGGTCCTCGCGTTCTGCTGTCACCAGACCAGAGCAACCCACAAATGTTGAGATGTAAAGGGTATCCGACTGTCGGCTAGAAAAAGCCCTCGAAGAAGAAGAAGAAGAAGAAGAAGAAGAAGAAAAAGAAAAAGAAAAAGAAGAATTAGTCGTTGAATAGTAATCGATTCAAGGTTACCGAAGGACAAACATTATTGTAACATTGCATTGCAAAACATTGTAAAATCTGCGTGATTAACCAGATAGTAAATAAATATATTAAATAATTAACCCTTGGTCTACAAACTACCATCTCTGTAAGTAGCAACCGAGAACGTGTATCCTGCCTGTGCGGGCTATCCCGCATTGGCATCTGGCGCCGTGATCTGTCAGAACAGTTCCTCGCTATGCAAATCCTCCCACAATCCAAGAGGGCGTCGTCCAAATCACGACTCGATTAGGCGGTGCATCCCACACGGGCTCACCCGGCCCGCCCCTTCTCTCCTCGCCAAATGGTGCTCGGAGCCTCCTTCCCTCCCTCGCCCACGCTATCTGCTCCGACAAGGATTGCCGCCGGCGGAGGTCAATATTGAGTTAGTGCAAATACGAGCTCGCCCGTCGGCCATCCGCAGCTTATCGGCGGCGTCGAGTGGTTTTTAAGCGGACGCACAATGGCCAGAGAGAGGACGAAGGGCGAGAGTGGAGAAAAATGATTACACCTTCCACATTAAATGTGTAATGTTTGGAAACATTACACAATAAAAGATGCGACATATGTTAAATATAGGTAAAAGAAAAGCAAGTTCCAATGCGTTTTATTATGGGTTAAATGCAATTTTGAAGCAATCTTTCATTAGGGTTGTTTTCAGTTCCTGATAATCTTACAATGACGGTAGATTTGGATAAAAACCGATAAAATTTTTTTAGAACTTGGGGAAGTCAATGATACAATAAATAATAAAATGGTACATAGTAACATTCTACCTTTATTAAGGGTATATTTCAAAATGACATCATTTTTTTAAATAATCGCTGAAAGATTTAAACTGACATTTAGAATAAAGTTCACGAATAATAGAAACGTTAATTTTTATTTATTCACTGTCTGCATTTGAAAAGTATTGGCAATAATAAACACAACAACAATAATAATAATTACTGATATAAGGCTGGAGAAATCCGCAGTTACGAGAAAAAAAACTTACGACTACGAAGATCTCTTTACTCGATGCGGCGAGCATCATGAGAAGGTTTTTGGCTCATGAAGAGCAAGGAAGTGAAGATATCACCATAAACCATCATTATTGGAGGACTGCAACAGTTATTTAGAGAACAGTACGTAGAGTTGGAGATATGTAGTCATTGGAGTTTCAAATATTTGTAGAGAGAAGCTGTGTCTTCGTCAGGAAGAATTGGACATTCTTTGCAGCACGTCTGTGACCAGGAGGTCCTAGGGTTTGTCTCCCGACGGTGGCAGGATTTTTGACACAGCTAGATAGCTAGGTCGCATTCAGCCACTGTCAGGAGAATTCTAGCGGCCTTTTCCGTAGTTTCCCTGATTGATACACACAAAATCTATGCAGCCAATGGCTATGTGAAAGCTGTCAATGGTTTTGTTACGTACCAAGGAAATAATGAAAGTTTCGATAAAGCTGAAATCCGGAATTATTTAATTGTGTAATTTTGCCTATTTTTATTCTGCATGAGCTGATTGAACATTCGTACTCAGTTGGTCGCTGCTTTCGACGTCATGTAAAAACAAGTCTTCAAGGAAGAGGCTGATTAAGTTATTTCCTTGTTGCGTTATGGAAAATAAACTTTTTTATTTTCTTGGTATGTAAAGAACTGTCGCACTGTATGTTGTTGAAGTTTTCATGATGAATGTTATTTGTTGTCCTTAAGATGTGTGCGTACTTCTCTTTGTAACATGACTTCGTATGGTTTTGTTCAGCAGCGTTTTGGCTGCTGCAGGCCACTAGTAACCACATAATGACTTTAGTTGTAATCCGAACTTAGGAGGGTCGGACTCATCAATCCACATATTTACTTACAATTACATACTAATATAAATAATGGAAAAATTCAAAACATTCAATACAGTGGCAAAACTGGTAATATAGCATCTTCAAAACATCTCAATGAAACCCTCATAATTCCTTCTCACTGATTTTCCGAAATAAAACACAGAAAATATGCCTCTTTGTACGAGAACATTACTGTTAGAATCACAGGTTTTGTTTTACATGACTATCTTGCGTACGTTTGCCTCTTGAAACGCTTTCACGGAAATCCCAGCAATCCAGCAAAGTTGTTGAAGTTTTAACATACAAAGTGATGTTTCAAAGAGTAGTGAACACACTGCTTAAGAAAATCAATTAATATTCATCATGACAACTTCAACTACATACGGTGCGACAGTTCTTTACATATCAAGAAAATAAAGGAGTCCCGAGCCCTAGGCGCGCTTTCAGAGTCATTTCCACCCACTGTGCATGGCCGCTTATCGCCGGCGTCGAGTATTCTTTTAGCGACCTGTGGTTCACCGCCTGCTCGCCGCGCCTCCGCACTCAACGCCAGAGGGCCCCGCCCCTCCGGCTCGCTCCGGCGCGCGCCGCTCGTCCCCGCCCCGCACCGCGCCGCCTGCCCACACCGCCTGCCCACACTTGCCATCTGGCGCTAGCACCGAACCGCGCTCCGCCACCCAGCGCCACGCCCTGGCCATCTTGCAGACACGGAGAGTGCTTAGAACCGACTGAATATGTACTCTATTTAAAGTACTTGGAATATTCATGACATTGCGCAGTACTTACGTGTATCAAATTTGCTATTTCAATTCAATTCAATTTTGTTAGTAATTTGTTTTTAGGGTTATCCTATTACAAAATGCTGTGTATAATCACAGGTCTATCGTAAACAATTTCATTACAAATAACCTCTAATAGCATTAGTACAAGATACAACATAGACAACACAACAAATGTATATAATATAGTAACACAATAACAAAATAATACAATAAGATTAAATACAAATTCACTATATTAGATACACGAAAAACCACCCTATAATCCATACAATAGGGTAACGACATCAGAAGTGACCATTTCAAGCACAAAATCTGAAACGTAAAATTAGGAGGCTTCCCACATGCTACAAATTTGCAGACGTAAAGCACATGTCTTCTAGTGGAGAGGATTAGAACAATGATAATTTATTTATTTTCGCTTATTATATATTTCAGTAAAAGCTGAGAATATGTTATTAATATTGTCATTGCAAAAATGTAACGTGAACAGGTACTTTTTTAGACAGGTTGGGTCTCATACACACTCAGGATTTAGATTGTCCATTGCCGACTTGAGGTTCTACAAATATTTTTTTTCTCATCAGTACCAACAATTTGAAACTGTCAAGTGGCAACTACTGGAACAAAATTAGGGCACGGAAAAAATTAATAAAAATAGAACAATTTCACAAAGGGTCTTATTCAATCAAGGGATGTATTCAGAAGTAGGTTTGCTAAATACCCATTGAGTTTTACGATTTTAATAATGTAGCTCGAGAATTTTGAAATAACTATAAAAATTTTCTTAACATGGCCACTCCTATACACTTTTTACTTTCCCACCTTACTTCGTAAGAAGAATGGAGATTTTCCAACAGATAAAATCTTGTTACCGGGCCCTGATATCGAAAAAGTCGAAAAATCTTGTTCCTATATATACTAAATTATTTTTCTTTCTCTGACACGTTGTGTAGCCGAAATTCATATTTTATTGCGTATGTAGTATATAGTCATATTTTGTATTGACGGTAAAACGTCTGTCTGTCCTTCTGTCAGTCTGTCTATGGTTAATACTAACGACAAATTTAAGTTTCGGTACACAAATTTAAGTTAAAAGTAAAATCTTTTCTGCTGCAAAACTGTTTCTATACAATTAGAGACTATACTGATCGTGAAAAAGAAAAATAATGTTTAATGTAACAAAACAAAGATATATAATGAATTAGTTTATGTTTGCATTGTATACATTTAAAAAATATTTAATACGCCTGTAACAAGTAATGTACTTCAGCTTACGGGTCAATGACCCCCATCTCGATCAGGTTTTTGTCCAGTTTCCCTGATCCATTGAGCAAATGCTGAGATGGCCCCTTGTTTTGCTTCTGGACGTAAATGTAGCTTCACTGTGCGCACGTTTTGTTGAGCACTCCTTTTGCTTGTAGTTCATTTACAGTTGAAATTGATTTTCTATAACTCGGGAAAAAACATTTTTCAAATATCTTTATTTTTCTAAAATAATTATTTTCTAAATTCATTTTTTCGTTTTTTTTAATAAAATTCTGGCCGTCAAGAAAATGTGCGCAGATAAATTTCTTTCCCCACACGTCATATAGAGTTTTTACTGTTTTTTTGACAAATAAATAAATAAATAAATAGACTAAACCATTTAACGGATTTTCTCCCAAATTTATATTCCCCGATTGATTTAAATGAACTCGTGGCTCTGACTTTGAAGGATGTTTTAATTTTTGGAGATACTTTACATCAAACCTCAACATTTTCAGAATTTTTTCTGAAACGTCCAGTATTTTCAATTTTCTCCTCGTATGTACCAAAGAACGATAAAAAAGTGTGCTAATTTCACTTCCGAGAACACGGTATTTTCGAAAATTGCAAACAGTTAACTTTCCAATACTACAAATTTCAAGTTAGAAATTTTTGTCAAATAAAATTTTCTAAAAAGTCAGACCATTGATAAAGGTATGTACAATTTTTTGAAAAAAAAACAGTAGTTTTTGCATAATTTCTACTCGACGCAATGTAAATTACCACAAAAATATTTTCTCAAAAGCCGATCCATATTTTTTCTCTGAATTTTTTCAGCGAATAGAACAAGGGATGCTTAAAAGAATGACCTGATCTCGTTTTTTTTATTTCTCAGAATTTTTGAAAATAAAAAGCTAGAACGAAATAGAAGCTAGCACGTCAGGTGTGTGGTACTATGAAGTAATATAACTGTCGGAATTCTGCCCGATTCATGTGAAAACGATCACCCTAATTTAGGATAGGGCGCGATGAGCAATCGAAAGGTCATTGACCCAACCCTTAACTAGGGGTTTTCCCATGAGAGGGGAAAACACGAATCAGGCATGCGACACGACCTGTGGTGTAATTAAATAGTCTGGTGATTCGTAATTACGGCGCACTAGAGAGAGCCCTGGACCATAGACCCTTTTGTCCGCGGCCAACTGCATTACCATGCCAGGGTACGCCTGATTGCGCTTAAAAACGCTTGTTAATAAATCGCGGTCACGCCAGGGCTGAATTAGTCAGAGGGTTTTTAATCATCCCTTGTGCATTAATACTGATATAGTAGTAATTTCAGTTTCGTTATTCCGTGTCAAACAACATTTTTCGTTCTTTGGTGTAAAAGTAATGACATCAAATGTAAGTAATTCCATACAAAATTTTTTCTATGACGAACTTGACGTGACTGTCAAGGGTATACATTTCTCAAAATGTAATGTTTTTTATTTTTTCATAAATTTGAAATATACATTGCTTTTAATCATGCAATTAATTGCACATCTTGAACAATTACTTAAAAAATTAATATTATTGGGAACTAGACACAGTTTCATCCATATTCTTGGCAATATTCAAATCTCAATAATATACATTCAATCAGTTAAATATGTAAGAAATAAGTTCATTAGAAGTAAAAAAGTCGATGTATCTGTTAATGTACGTGTATTATAATACACGTATAGGGCTTGGAGCAGTAACCCCAATCCTTGCCCTGTTCGCAAATGGAAATAACTCTATTTTTGTCGAAGTGTTCCCTAAGCCTTTCATACATTTGAACAAGATATTCAGTAAAAAGAGTCGTCCTACTTTAGTCAAAAGAGATATTCACATTTACGGAAAGCTGGTGGCTTGCAGTGGCTGGTGTGCCATACCTTGATACACCTTGATACTGCCTTAAGCCTTTCAATTGTTTAAAAACGTAATTGTTGATATAAGATGTGACAATTTCATTTAAAATTCATGATCATATCGTGCTTATTTTTATATTTGATTTAAAAGATTTCCAGATGATTCCCGCACAGAATTGTAATTTTGGTATTATGAGCTTTCAGAATGAATTAGTGCTCTAGTCTCAATATACTAGGCGGCGTAGAAAGTATCTTACTAGGCGGCGTAGAAAGCAAAAAATAAAATGTTAACATTAATTTTTATTTTCTCACAAACTACTGACGTAAAATAGAGAAAGTAATGCAATGCAACGGCAAAAAACGATAGTATTTTTTTGTACTTGTTAACGACAATTAATTTTCTAATTATCAGTAATTTTCCTTCCAAATTCCATACCAGTTGCATTTGAAGAATGCATATTTTGTGGTGGTTTGATACAGAAAATAAAACTGCTTTAAACACATCGCTTTTGAAGGGGCTGCTTCTCACTTTCTCTCAGCGCTATCTGCAACTTTTACAAAAAATTTCCCGTTGCAAACTTTTACGAACTGGAAACTAGAGTCATTTGTCTTCTACCTTGGTTCCTAAGTTTCAAACCTGATTGTATATGACTTTTTCCCGTATTACTTGTCGTGTAACATAAAATAATATCGTGTTACCTAGTTTAATTTTTATCTTTTGCAGCAAATGCTACGGAAACATATTTAAGGGATTTGCTTTCATTACTCAAGATGAGATTGGCTATTAGAGAGGAATGATTGTACGAGGTTTTTATATTACTCCAGTACTTATATTGTAACAATATTCAGAAGTAGGATGTAGAGTGCACACAGGATATAAACAGAAATGTATCACAGTATGTAAACTTCTGGGAATTCATATTCATTAATGGTGATATAGTTTTGTTGTTGTACGCACAAACGGTTGCATTTGTTTTACCTTTAATATAAAATTCTATCCTAGATTTGTAAAATAGGAAATTATTCATTTTACCACTACCTCACGGGGACATGGTTTAGATCCCATTTCACCATTTATTTAAACACAAATAAAAATCTCTGGATACCAGAATTGTCGGAAAATCCTGTTGGAATGTTGGGACAAAAAAATATAAATGAAACTAGTGATGCTACAACAGTATATAATTTCTAAAGTGAAGACTATAAATATGTAGAAAAAAATAAAGTAAATAAATTTGTTTGTAAAGTCTATGTAATACTATCATAATTAATATGGCGTCTCCGGCAAGCATTTTCTTACTAAAAAGTACTTAAAAGTGTTTTGAAAGTTTATTATAAAAATATATTTTAAGGAAATTACAGTTGTATTCATGGTTTGTCCATTTTCAGGCCTAGAAAGTTACATGAAAAGTGCCGATTACTTTTTTCTTTGTTTACAAAATTAAGATTAAAATAGCAGTTAATCGGATGAATTGAGTTGTAATGATTCACGTACATGCCGGAAATAGAGTACAGTAATTCAGAGCGTTTCACCAATGCACTCGTAGTTGCATCGAAATCTAATATTATAAATACCTCTTATACTTATATTGCCGACGATGCTGCATGCTACTTCCTTTTAGTATTGATGAATTAATACCTAATTCATTATTTTTATAATTCCTTATTTATATATTTGCTGAAATCATACAATTTAATCTTACTTGTTGGTAGTATAATCTCTTACTTCTTTTGTATAATATTGCGGTTACGGCTTACATTTTCGCTCCAACCCTGCGGAGCAACCAATATCTTCTCGTCATTAGTAGCTGACGAGCTCGCCTCATCGAAATCCATAGCGAGGCGCAACACCTGCACTTTCCCCCTGCTCCGCATTAGGGTAATTCGTGTTGCGGGGGGGGGCGGAAGTCGTATCAGAGGAGGGTCACTGAGTCAGAGTATTCAGATTCTACAATTAAACTCTTCTTCACTGCGGACAAAAGCTGGGATAAAATATAAATATCACAGGCAATGAATCAAAGCCTAAAACATCCTGCAGCAAAATTTATTAACCTGAAGTCAGTGGGTCCTAGAAAGTTCTGAAGTAAGTGCAACAACCTGTGTTTCATTTGCGATAAGAAGTCACTACAACACTTCAAAAGTAATTTCGAACTTGGCCATAAAGTCAGTTTTTAAACACATGTTTTCAGACGCACGTTTGCTCTTCTCCTCACTCACCTACCATCTACATCGCTCAACTCCACTCCGTGCAAGTGGAGCATTCAGTGTCTTGTCAGCATTGCACTTTAGTACACATGCCGCCACCGGGACATGATTTCGTTCCGCGTTGGGTTAGCCAAACGGTCAGAAACAACACTGTCACTGATTGCAGCGATTGTGACGAAAGCTCCTAGGGTTTGAGTCCGGACGGTGGCAAAGTTTCGACACAAGCTAGATCATATACAGCTATGCTAGAGAATTCTACCGGCCGACTAGTCCGATCCGTAGGTTCTTCGTGAATTCTCCGATCACTATCAGGCGAATGTCAGGAGACCAAATCGGAGCTTAGAGCTTGTAGCGGCAGAAGAGGTGACCTGCTGGGGAAGGGAAATACTAAGTGGGGAATACCCCTCAAACCGAGGTCTAGGTTGGTGCCGGATCTCACCAAACAGTGAGGGAAGAACGCTGCCTCTGTCCGAGATACAATATTTACTACACGAACGGACTATTCTCCACAGTAGTTGACCTGACCGGAAACATCAATTAATCAATCCCACGACGTAATGGAGGAATCAATCAATCAATCCCACGACGTAACGCCGCGGAAGCGAGCGGGCGGTGGGTGGATGCACCAGCTTTTCTACTATCTGTATTAAAGTCGCCACCGCCATTGCAATACCTAATGACCCCAGTTCGGGGCTATTTTTGAATAAGTAAAATAGTATTTGTTGATTCAGGGCGTTGACGTGATCATTAATTTCTTAAGTGTAGTGCACGTGATATCTCAGAAGATGGCAGTTTTCTTCCCCCGCTGGAAAGTGGTACGACACCAAACCTATACTCCGGCTTGAGTTTTCCTAGTGAGTTTTTCAGAGTGTCTACCCCAGCGTGGCGCTGCCCAAGCGGGAGTAAACTAAGTTTGCGACTGATTTTTCGTCATGTATTGTAGTGCCTTCATGTGTAAAATGTGTGTGTGTGAGAGAAGAGGGAGTGACAAGGCTCTTTTCTTTGGATTCTGCTCCGTCATTCTGCCACTTTTGGTTGGAGAACCCACGGAAAACTATCGACCAGGGAAGCCATCCTCTAGAACTCTGTTGCTGTCAGTTGTTGATTTCAGCCCAGCTATGTAGTTATCTACATAGCTGAGCTACATAGCAACTATGTAGTTAGCTATATTATTACTAGTGTAAAAAATCCGCCACCATCGGTACTCGACATAAGAGTAGGATCTCCGGTGAACGAAGCTACACACGCAATGATCTTGTCATTGTGGTGCGTTGGTCAGTGGTTTTCTCAGAAACAACTTGTATGCATTTCTCTGTACATAGAAGAATCAAACAACTGTAAGCCATATTGTAGTTTTATCAGCTGATTCTTTTAATTTTTGAAATAGACATGATGATTACTTAACTCCTAGGTTGTATAAATGCCACTTTATCGTGAGTGAATCATATGATGCAGACCATCTGTTTTCAATTAATTTGCGGACAGGACATTGATAATGTATTTAATTGTATTTACTTACTTTAGTATAAGCAGACGCTAAAATATTTTTTAACATTTTGATGGTCAGAAAACAAATTAGCAAGATAACAGACGTAAACACGTTCCTGAAACACTTGTATTGTGTTAAAAAAAACTTTTTCCAGTTTACAAAATTTAGCAGAAATCTTCCTCTTCCGTATGTGAGATTATTTTTAATTACGAGAGATTTTGTTAACAGTTTCGTTCGGTATTCTCCACACACACCTACGCAGAGCCCGCCGCGAGCATGCGGAGCAATTAGTCTCTCCTCATCAGCTGCTGCATCACTTTAGAAGCGCCACCGGGGGATGGGCACCTGCACTTCGCACCTGGACCGGGCTAGGGTAGCTCTGCAAGCGGGGCGGGGGCGGGTTGGAAACCGCGAGGCCAGGGCGATGCGGAGGGCGATGGCGAAAGGGCGAATCGCAGCCGTCCACGGTGGGCGGGGCGGAACAGAGTGGAACGAAGCGGGTGTAGCGGATCAGGATGGATCGAGGAGGGTGGGGCGTGGGGTGTAACAGGTTGGGACGGGATAGATGGAGCGGATCAGGATACGACGTTATGGGCAGAGTGGAACAGGGTGGGGCGAGGTAAGTGGAGCGAAAGAGGATAGCTCGAGGTGAGGCAGAGCAGAGCAATACGAGAAGTGCCAGAGCGAAGCGACGAATGCCGTGGCGAGGGAAGGTTGGGCAGGGAGAGTAGGGTCGGCCTGTGGGATTGGATGGGGGCCGGACAGAGCGAGAATGTACAGGGAGCGCAGAAGACGGAAATGGGCAGCAAAGAGAGGAACTGAGCGCGGCATGCCGGTGGTAGGAAGGGAACGGTACTGCGCGACTCGATTGATTGATTGATTCGTGATTCCGGGCGCGTTAACTACAGAGGTCATTGGTCCCCTAAGTAGTGGGTATTTGTTCCTCGGGAGGTGGCGGTGATCTTTTCCCCGCTTGAAGGCGAGATCCGGTGCCGACCTACCGTCGACTAGCGGGGTTTGCCCCCAAACAGGTATCTCCCACCAGCGGGGCACCGCCCCAGCTGGGACAAGCTCTAAGCTCCCGACTGGTCTCCCGGCATGTGTGGTAGTGTAGTGTATGTTAGTGTAAGTGTGTGTGTAAGGGGTGAGAATAGGACAAGGAAGAGGAAGGAAAGATAGCGCGCGGTCCGTGGCCCGTTTGTTAGGGCACTGCTCCGGCATTCGCCTGATGTTGATCGGAGAAACCATGGAAAACAACCGATCAGAGCAGCAGGCCGCTAGAATTCTCCTCCAGAGAGCGACTGAATGCTGACAAGCTAGCAGCTGACAAGCTAGTGTCGAAAATCCTGCCACCGTCAGGACTGGAACCTAGGACCTCCCGGTCAGAGGGACTGCAGTGACATCAGTTGCTGCACTGAGCCATCTCTCCCGGTGGCAGCAAAGAGATGAACAAGGCATGGCGGGTAGGAAGGGAGCGGTACTGCGCGACTTGAAGCCGGAATGTGCGAGGTTGGGCACGGCGGGTCGGGGGGGGGGGAGGGGCGGGACGGAGAGAACGTACGGAGCGGGGTGTGGCGAGGCCAAGCGGAGGCGGTCAGTCAGTGGCGTCGCATGCAGACACCCACTAGCGGAGTGCTGCGTTTTGCCGCGCGCAGCTGTAGCGGCAGCGGCGTCGCTCATGAAACGCAGATTAGGCACGTGGGCGCTCGCCCCCGCGCCCCAGACGCAGTGGGTGCAAACGGGTTGCTTTCCGTGCGGACCGTGGTGCAAAGACGTGGGTGAGCTGCTCCGACGCTCCTATTTTTCTCGTTCTGCGTAGCACCAGATACGTCACAAACCACGTGACCACAACACGGGCACTTGGTTTGAAAAGCCAGCGCAGATTCTGGCCGTCATACTGCAATGCAAGCGAGAAGTGTTGAGAAACATTTTGAAAGTGGCGTAAAGTGACAATTTTCAACGGTGGCCATTCGAAAATAACATGAAGTTATACAAGATGCAATATTTAAAAGAAATGTTTCATACACATAACAGTATATCTGTTATATTGTATGTATGTATATATGTATCTTGTATGTCCATTTCAATGAGTTGTAACAATATGATAATTTTGGCATCTGGCTGCATTTAAAATTCGCGCTAATATTCTGACGCAAACTGGTGCATGAAGTTCATCGGCTGAAGTCGGATAGGCTGTGCAGCGGTTCACGCATATCTTTGCATTATGGTGCGGAGGTATGGTTACGCCTCGATGTTCACGGTAGCGGTCGATGATTCCATCACAAAAAAGTGAGCAGGTGACGGCCACACAATGATATTCAATATATGAATATTTCATGACGAGATGGTGTATGCTCTAGATCTAATGACAAGATAACTGTTCGGTAAACTAGTAATGTAAATATTTTCTTCTAACCTCCCTCGCCGATAAAGTTCTCTGACAGCCCTAGAGTAATTCAAAGGAATTTTATTTTCATTCGAAACCTTTTGAAACAAATTTGGAAGCAAACTTTACTTCAACGCGATTATAAGGTACAACGTTTCATATTTTAGATATTGCTCTGCAAAATAATATTTCAAATACTGATACTTGTCGAGTACAACGTACACAGTAATAACTCGGGCAAAACCTGCACACTTTAAGGTTAATTACCTTCTTAAAGAAAGATAATTTAAAAGTGGAAAATTGATAAAACATTTGAAACTCACCGATTCCATCGACTAAATTTTATGTCTATTTCAAATTATATTTCGATCTACTGGGTCATAGAACCCTCGGCCCACCCTCGCAAACGCCCCCGCCCTCTCCTCAGCCACCGACACCGCAGCCACCTCCGCCCTCGCTTCGGCCACCGACACCGCCCCCGATCCGTCCCATCCCTTCAAACGCTCCCGGCCCCACTAACCGGCGCTCGCCCTTGCAAACGAACGCCGAAGCAGTTTTCGTCCGTACGGAAATCGAGGCTGGCCTAATTCCCCGCTTGATGGAACGACCGCCACCTAGGGGCACACCCGGGCACCTGGAGGGAGGAGCGAACAGGGGTACATAGAGGGTCGTAGAGGACTGGAGTCCTCGTTGGACCGATATTTACAAGAATAGCCAAACGAAACGATCCAGAATAGATTGACGAAACTCCGCCCTTGCAATCACATTCAACGTCTAAGAAGAAATTATAAACATTCAAGTACTCCACTAATCATTACGAAAATAATATTGTTACACGGGGACACCGGGACACCTGAAGGGAAGAACGTATTGGATTTTATACAAGGTCGTAGAAGACTGGGGTGCTGGTTGAACCGATATTTAGGAGAAGAGCCAAGCAAGCCGATACGGAATAAATCGGTGAAATTGCGCATTTACAATCTCATTCAAAGCCATAGAAGAATATGGAAATATTCAAGTACTCCACTAACCATAAAAAATAATATTAATATACAGTACTTTAAAGTGTCCCACGTTAAAATAATAATGTTCCTTAATAGGCTGCTCTAAGTTGACAAGGTTGGTTTTGTTATTTTTAAGATTCGATTAGTTGCAGCTCTATGCAATAAATTGTGCATGACACTTTTGATAATGAAACATTAGACACATTATTTTTCGAAGAACGTATGTGCAGGTTCCTTACAGCAAAGTTATTAACATCTTATCAAACTATGTAATCAAAATATTCTACAATATATAATATGGCTAGAATTTAGAACCAAGTTACGTTTATGAGCATTGATCATGCTAATACATTATTATTGTACGTTAGAATGTGTATTTACTTTTTTCTGATTTTGTGAAACATACTAAAAGTCCAACTATGGTGACCATAAAACATCAGACATGACTACGATAAGTGAGAGAAAGTAAGTTCACAAAATGGAAATAATGACTTGGTTCCACGAGACAGGAAAGGCCTATGGATAAAGATGACAAGGACAAAGTGCACGGAAGCTGGAGAAGCGGTGCTGACAGGTGTAATGGACTACCGGACGTAAAGAAGATAGAGAGGGGTTAAGTAATACGGAAGGTGTGTTGTATAAGGAAGGTCAAGGAACAGGAAGAGTAATTCTGGTGATGCGAGAAAATGATTATTATTAGTGTCAAGTATTGTGCAGATGACTGGTACCACATGTACATAAGTATTGTTTGATTTTTGGATAAATTAATTAATTTCTCATAGCAAATTGGAACAATATATTATTTGAGAGCGAGAGAGAAGAATATAAAGATATGGCAAACCCACTACACCGTAAATGCACATCAGGAAGAAGTGAAAATTAATGTAAATAAACTCTTTGCTTAAAAATCAAAAACAATTAATGTCAGAGCAATATAGTATTTAAATGAGCTATGATCACAAAATAAAGTTAATATTGTTGAGAGATGTAATGGACCGAAAGGGAGAAAGAAAATTATGGGAATTGGAATGGAAATAATATTTGGCTTATGGACCAGATTTTCTTCATTGGAATGCACTTCCTTCAATATAGCTTTATATTCAAATATACGTATTACTATTTACGGTCCTTACTATTACTATATTACGGTTTTTATTTCTTGGCACGTGGGGTCTTGTCTACATGATGGAATGAATGAATATCTCACGGTATTTCGTGTCGTTTTCGATCGCGCCGCTAAAAGTCGAATGATAGTGATTGTATCGAGCAGTGGTGGCGATCATGCGACTCCTAGCGGTACGACCGAAAACGACGAGAAAAATACTGTGAGATATTCCATTGTGAAGACAAGCCCCCCGCACCAAGAAATAAAACCCCAAGTATAGGTCGTTTACTCAAGTCAAGACTCCATTTATAACATTCTTGCCCCCTTCTGTGTTCGCAGCATTACAAGGGAGACAGTTACTATTTAGTTACGCTGCCCGCGCATACTGGCGCTCTCATACCGTTTGAGTGGAATAGATTCTCGTAGTTCAGTGACACGTCTTCAATTATTGCTATATCTATCCTCTATTCCTTGTAATTATCTTCAGAAATTATGCGAAGTGATCTTTAATTTGAAATTTAGTGCAACCGTAATACGAAACCTGCTGAAAATTATTAAGATACTGTGGAATATATTCATTGAAATCTGTTTATAAAAGGTTTGTAACTTTGAAACAAACCGTATAAAGAAAATATTTTCAATGAAAGGTTTAAAGTGAACGTTGGAATGATGTATTTATATACTTTCAGAACAATCCAACCCCTAAAAACAGCGGTTAGTTCAGCTTCCTTCAGCGCTTAGAAAAGCTTCGATAATGGATAGTAATAACCATAAGTAATCTTTCGAAGAGAATGAAGCGAAAACAGGGTATATAATTCTAGCAAATAGAACCTCTATATCGACATAAAGCAATGAAATGTCACAACAAATTGATTTTTCAATCCAGACAATGGTGTAATTATTCTGCATGACCTTTACAAATGGAATCGATCATTTGCGTGCGTGCCACATGTCTAAACGAGACATCTTTTCCTTTTTTCTTCCCTAGTTCCAGAGATATCCTTAGATGTACTCGAGTTCTAATTACAGTTATTGTTGTAGGACACCTGCTATACAAAACCTTATTAATTCTAAATACATTTTATTTAATCTCACTTGGGACTTTTATAATTTGAAATTCTTATAAATCAATGGATTTGAATCTACATTTTATATTCAGTTAATGGAGTCTTTTCTGAGATAAAGAAATTAGAACTCAATGTTATCCTTTAAGGAACCCCTCTCCATCCTTACAAAATGCGTGCGTATCGGTGAAAGATATCTTGAGAGCTTTGAAGTTTTACATTATATTAAAATAAATTTCTTCCTTAAACAACTTCAAATCATGGTAATTTTGTTATCTTGAAAATTAAGTTACTTTATCTTACGTTCCCATGATTAAAATGTATTAAGAACGAGATATAATACGAATTTTCAGGACGATTAAAGAACATTCACGTGTGAGTGCATGTGAGTGGCGTGCGTCGCTAGCCTTCGCGTGCGTGCGACAAAAGCCCGCCTCGGCACGCCGCCACGTCGCGCGGGCCGCACAGGTCAACCCCCCCTCTCCCAACATCACCCACATCTCACCCCGCGTCGGATTGATTTTCGCGAAGCCTTCTCGGAGTTTTCTTGAGTGAGTGAATAGTGATTCCGGGCGCGTCAACATGTAAGATCATTAGTCCCGTAAGTCTAGTGCGTGATATATTGCGGGAGATGGCGATGATCTTCCACCGCGGGGTGGCAACACCCGGTGGGAACCTACGAGCATTAATGGCATCATGCCACCGTGTTACAGTTTGTGGCATCGCTGATATAGAATGTGGGGGCATATAGTGATTCAATCCATACGCTCACATATGTATCCATACCTAATGTTCTTTGGTGATACGAGGAAAATACTATTATATTTTCAAAACAAGATTGATTCATGACAGATTTTTGAGAAACATTCACGAAAAACTGTAATATTGCTTACCAGAGTTTGTCAATGAAGGGACGTTACTTCTCAATGTATTGATATCTATTTTTATCTTCGCACTTAGTCGTTTCCGTTTCCGAAATCTAGTATTCTGAAACGAAACTAAAAATAAGCGGACTCTCGATTATTTGCATCGGCGGAAGTGCCTCATGGCTTGAGCTGATGTCACTCCAGTACCTCTGACTGCGAAGTTCCAGGGTCCGAGTCCAGGTGTCTGGATTAGAATTGCCAAAGGCCGGCTGCCCTAATCAGTACTTTGCGGGGTTTCTACGTTCAACACCAGATGAATGACGGAGCGGGACCATATGAAACGCGCCACGTTGTGATATTTCCTTCCTCTTCTGGGTACTCTCCTGGCTCCTTCCTTACACTTACATGCACTACACTACCACACATGTCGAGAGACCAGTAGGGAGCTTAGAGCTAGTTGCGGCTGGGGTGGGGTTCCCCAGCTGGTGGGAGACACCTGGATCGGGAAAGCCTCGCAAGGCTGCAAAAGGTCGTCGCTGGATATCAGCATCCAGCGAAGGAGAAACTTCGCCACTTCCAGTGATAAAACTTGCACTCAAGGTACGGGACTACTGATCATACCGGTTGACGCGTCCTATCACGAAAAAGGTGAATCAATCTGGGGAACAAGACTTTTACCTCCAGGAAAGTAGAGTGCCCAATATACTCAATTTTATACGTAGTTGACGAATATCACAATAAAAACGTCATATCACGTCACAGTTTTTAGGTATACCGTATCATACCGTATTTTGCTATTAATGCTAATACATTTAAATTGCATCCATAAGATATGTAGAATCAATACGCGTAAAATCTATTTAAAAATAAAATATTTATTCAGTTCATCTATACCACTTTCATGAGATATCAACAAAAATAGGCTTTCGTGTGTGTGTGTGTTTTCATATTTCAAGATTGCCGTCTTTATTCTCGCGTCTGGTAGTCGCGCTCAATTTCGAGTAGGTCTTTGTGGTCTTAATAAGTCCTAGTGGATGATGACCCCTCATATTTAATATGAAGGTGCCCCCCTCAGTAGGAAATATGTCAGGTGCCCCCTCATATTTCCTACTGCGCATCAGTCATCGAAAATAATTTTAGCCACTTTGCCTATCGTAAGTATTCAAGTATCCATTTGGTGGGGTGGAAGATTCTGAGACAGTCGGTGACCTGCGGAACTGAACCTCAAGGCGCTTGAATTTCGTGTCTGGTTTCCATGTGTCTCAAATACAATTATACATTACAGTTCTTTGGGGTTTTATAAAGTGAAATTCGCTATATGATCTGTTGAATTGAATCGGTTCGATAAAATGCAACTCGTCATTTCACATTGAAAGCGTGCGAATCCACATGCGATTTTGTTTATTTCAAATAATAAATATGTTTATATTTTTTGAGCCTCGCGTGATAGAAACTTTTTATAATGATTTTCGACACCAGTGTGATCGTTTGTTTTAAAATCGCCTATTTTCATCCTCGAGGTATGAAACTGTTTTTAGTTTCCCGTGTACGCGAAGTAATGTAAGTAGTATAAGGAAAGATACGTGATGCTGCGCGAATAAACGGTGAATTTTCTGCAGAAAAAATTTCATTGCCGGGCCCTGATAACAAAAAAGTCAAGATTTTTCCCAAAATGAAGAAACCCCTGTCCGTCTGGCTCTAGTCGAAGCTTTGAGATTTTGAAAAACTCTTTAAAATTTGGGGGACTTTACATGAAGACTCCCGCCATTATCAAAATTTTCTTAAAAACGGCTTCAAATTTTTTCTTTAATTTTCTTGTAAGATTACAGTAAAATATCTTATTAAGGTGGCTTAGGTCCGATTTTCACGGTTAGCTCTGAATTATCGAAAATTGCAGAAGTTTGAATTTTTTTCAGCATCTTCCTCTAACTACAAAACTGAAGATAGAGATTTTTCCTTCAAATAAAATTTGTTCTCCAAAGTGAGTTCTTTTTTTAAGGTCATGTACATTTTTTGAAAACTTGTAGCAGTTTTCACGCAATATTGCGTGCAATATGTGCAATTTTTAAAAATTACGAAGACAAGATTTTCTCAAAAATGTTTTCCAAATTTTTCTATAAACTTTTGGTAGGGATAATGCCTAATGTACTCTATGAGATGCATAGAGATGTATAGTGTATGCATAGATGTATTGTGAGATGCATAGAGATGTACTCTATGAGATGTATAGTGCATTATGTATGCACGTTGCTCTATTCGTTTGTTTTTACAAAAGTTACAAAAATGAAATGTTTTTTACTTTCTCACGTTGTTAATATTTACATTAGCGGCAATTTGTACTCATTATTATATTTATGAGTATATGTGGTTTAAATAATCTCAAGTAAAGTTTCTCGAAAACTCAATCCTTTTCTGTGAAAACTAGCAAAAAATTTCGGCATTTTCAGAAACGCTCAAACGCAATTTTCTTAAAAATGGCTCCAAATTTTTCTTCAAACTTTTCGAACGGATAGTGCAAATTACACTCATTAATATGACGTAGAGTTTATTTTGGGGTATATTTTGTTTTTCAAGAATTACACAAATGTAATTTTTTCTACGATATCTCACACCGTCAATATGCCCGTTTCTCACACTTGGTAAACACTATTGTATTTGTGAGTTAAGTTATGATTTAAATGACTTCAAATAATGTTTTTCAAAAACACAAAGGGTTTCTGTGAAAAAAAAGGTTCAAATTTCGCATTTACCGTAGCGCTGAAAGGCCATTCTCTTAAAAACGGCTCCAAATTTTTTAAAGAAAATTGCCGTTTAGGACAAGGTTTCGCTGGTCCTTAATATACTTAAAATAATATTTCCGTTCTACTATTAAGAAACCGGAAAATGAAGTATGTTTAAAAAAAGTAATTTTAGATGGTGATAGAAGGCAGCTGGCAAGAGTATATGGCAAGTCGGAATAGCTAGCCGAGACCAAAGGGATTAGAATACTAATACTGGAAAGTGTGCCATTCTGTGGCACCACTGGTTTTTGTTTCCTAGTGTTATTAGCAGTATACTCGTAATTATCTATTTAGTGAGTATTCTAATTTAACTATTACTTCTCAAAAATTTATTCGAAATAAAATCAAATTTAAATCTATTTCAATGGCAATATTAACCACATTAAAATACAATATTATCAAGCATTAAAGATTAATTTAAAAAACAATCTTTACTTTAACTGAATAGGACCTTATCTTTGAGAGGGCACGCTGCAGTATCCCGTGAAGTTCAACCTGCCAAAGTTGCAACAAGCTGTCCCTTATGATAGCAGAGGGAATTTCAAATTAGGTCGTTAGTGGAGGAGTATGACGGTTGCTAAAGTCTCACAACCCCAAATCAAGGGCAATTTAATTCAATTCTATTCAAAAGACTACACGCCGAACGTCAGCAAACTGGGCATGCGCCAATTCTCAGTAGTTGATAATTGAAGTTGGTGAGTGTTGGCGCGAAATATGTCCATATCAATGTGGAACGACTGACTCCCAAATTTCCATCATTTCTATTACGCTTTCTGTCTCTTCTAAGAAACGGCCGCACTCTACGGAAAGTTACATTATGAAAATTGAAATTAATTCAGTTCCTTTGATATACTTCTCCAGGTCTAATTCTTCTTTTTTTTATAATGTTCAGTAGACCCTATTCATTACTTAGAGTTTAATACAGAACGTTTTGTACAACTAATGATAACATGTGTATGTCACATGTACTACATTAAACAGTTACATGGCAGCTAGCATGCAAGATTCAGCCAACGCCACCTTAGCAGAAAGCCGCCTTGGTGTCCCAGGAGGCATTGGTTAAGCATAATCTCAGTCCAACTTCACACAGACTACATGAGTCAAGGTTAGAATTCAATTTATTGAAGACATTTCTTTAAAGTTCAGTACTTGCTCTTAAGTCTTATAAGCTCGTACAGTCTTGAGGTCTTCAGTATTGTAATTTTATTCTGTTGTGAAAATAGAAGAGATTCATGTGTAGTTTACCGTGACCCCCGACGGGTTCACTGCACAGTGTAATATACAAAATCCAATGAAACATTTAACAGAACCATGATCAATAATATTATTATTTATTACTTCAACTGTGAACTTCTTTTTGATAGTCAAATGATCAAATACCTGTACTATAATGAAGCTTTATAATAATGACTACCATAACGCAACGAAGCTGTCAAGCAACCATCTAATCATAGAATTATGCAATGGGGGAAGAAACCATTAGTTTCGGTGTAGGATTTTTGTTTTCTGATTCAAATCACCTACCATATTTTCTTCTAGAAGTAAGTTACGTTTAGAGTATCTATAATACCGTTTAGAGCCTTTAGATTTTGACCATTTCGCCATAAAATGTTCTGTCTGGCTGCTCCCTGCTGGACAAATGCGCAATTAAACAGCACTCCATGTATTCCTCTCTTGAGCGTACGAGCGACACGTCGTGACGTGGACGTATGTGGCGACGGCTGTGAAGCGGCTAGCCGCAGGGATCGCGCGCTGTTGTGAGCCAAGGGATGCTCAGAGGGCGGTGCCCAGAACGGGAAATATTTGACTGTGTGTGACGTCACTGTCAAAACAAAACATTGCCTGTGAGGACTCTTGTTCATCAGCACGTTGGTTAGATGTGTTGTCTTTTCGTGTCTTGCCACGATGCACTTGTAGGATATATTTATACGGTAAGTATACGATGTATTTGTACGGTATGTGAAGGTATTCTTAATGGAAAATGCAATCACATGTGTTTTATGAGTTGTTACTCTTATAATTTCTGTTAATGTAAGTCTGATAATGTACCTGACGTTACTTACCATTTATTACCTAAGGTAGTGGATTTGTAAACAGTGGATATTCATTTTACACATAGACCAATAATTGCACTCATTTTTATTACTGTTTGACATTATTTATGGGAAACAATAAATATGAAATAGGGAAACTACAGATTCATAATCATAGAGCAACGAAAGTAATTATTTAACGAAATCATCATTTATGTCAATAAGGTAGAAAATCCATTTTAAGGACCTAATTTTTATTCATAAATACATTAAACTACGGGAGTGCATCAGCAAAATGGCTTCGTAAAAAGAAGCACATGCACATTGCTGAAGATCAACAAATAAACTATTTTCAATAAACACTGAAATACACTAAATATATTTACAGAAACAGTTTTTATCAATTCTAGAATGATTTTGAAGAAATATATACGACATAGAACAATAAGAACAATAGTTCTTTACATATAAATAAATCAAGAAATTTGCTGAAATTTGTTTGATAACACGTAAAAAGCAAATATTTAATGGTGGCCGGTCTTTTTCTCGCAGCCTTGCTGCGAGAAGGAAGGGATTATTAACAAGGAAAAGGAAGGGAAGATCACGCAAGGTCCGTGACCCATTCGTTAGGGTACTGCTCCGGCATTGGCCTGCTGTTGATCGGAGGAACCACGGAAAACTGCTGATTAGAGCAGCCGACCGCCAGAATTCTCTTCCAGCCAGCGGCTGAATTCGACCTAGCCATGTACACAGTGTATAAAATCCTGACACAGCCGGGACGTGAACGCAGGACCTCCCTGTCAGAGGTATTGCAGGGACATCAGTTGAAGCCCTGAGCCACTTCTCCCTGAGTGCTGATCGTAAAGTGAGTTCGATTGACCAAACAACCAAAGAATATTCTAAATTTAAATACAGAGAAAATATTTAAATAGCAGTTAAGATTCAAAATAATTATAGGAAATTAATCATAAGTAATTCTCACGTGACAAGTGAATATTAAACACTGAACATTTAAATCTTACATTTTGAAATTTTTTATAAAAGACTGAAAGGCGCATTGTATTCCCCCTCGAAACTCACGACGATTGTGCCATGACTTTGGCAAAATGGAGAAATTCCTGAATGGCTTGACCTTCGTTCATATACCTTGGTTCTGCGCAAGGGGAAATTTCCTAAAACGGAAGTAGCGCGGAGAACCCTTCTCCAACCGGAAATGACCTACAAGTGTCTTTAAACACGCCGACATTGGTAAATGTTCCCAGCGCAGGAGTGTGCTAGTTACTCGTGCAATTGGACCACCGAACTAGAACGCTAACTGTTAATTTAATAAAACGGAGAATATTAGTAAAAATGTTTAATCTTGTGGAATGGACATTGATAGTGTATATGCACCAATAAACATCAGCCATCTCCTAAATTAAAAAGTATCTATACAGTGATAATAAATGTTAATGTGTAGTTCAATTTCATAAATCTGCATGTATTAGATATCACTAATGTTATTTTCTTACAAAAGACAGTTTAGCTGTAATAAAGTTCTTTTCGCGTCCCATTGAACTATGCATAGCTCAACACATGCATGATGAGATACTTTTACTATGAAAATAATAAATTTCAATAAACCACAAAATTATGAAAATAATAACAACTGTATTTATTATTATAATAAACAATACTCGATTCAAATTCATGACTGTGTAGAAAGTAGAAGTAGAAAAATTTGAAAAACCTCTAATTATGCTATTGAATGGAACAATATTTCTTGCTGTAATTTGTTTTCTAATCTATTTAGTCTTGGTCAGCGTTTTGGTTTTGCCCAAAAGAATAGACGGATGTTGATTCTTCATAAAACTATATTTAATTAATATTTTCTAAAAAAATATAATTTTATTGAAATTCACTTTAAACACAAAAGAGTTAACTGCATTCAAACAACTCTTTCGTATTTAAATTAGAATTGAATGTATTAATTACCTATTTCTACCTACCTATTTGTGAGGGAAGTTGAATAATTTTGAGATACAAAATAATTTCCCATCACATTTTTACCAACCAGGATATTAAACTTTAAATTCGATCAGTACTCGATCGTAAGCTGCGAGTATTTTATTTCAACAAGCACTGAATGACATTGATTTTTTTGTTTTCTCAGGTGATTGTGATTTGTACCTCATTATTTAATAAACTCTTCCACGGTTATTAAATTAATGAACTACAAAATGAAATCCCATTCTATTTTTTTACCAACCTGTATTCGATTTTAAATCCGATCATTACTCGAACGTAAGTCGCGAATATTTTATTTCAGCACTTAATGACATTGATTTTCTTGTTTTCTCATGTGATATGCCGTGATTTGTACCTTATTATTTAATAAACTCTTTCGCGGATATTGAATTATTGACCGATCGGTTTATACCTTCTCAAACACGGATTTGCGCTGCTACATCAGTTTGTCCGAAAGGTCACCGTGACGACTTGAATCATCCAGCTTAAAGAATCGGGGATGCATGGTGCAGAAATTACTAATTGGATTACAAACCTCATCCGGTTTGAACGAGATAGATTATCGATCTTTTTTACTTCGACCTATCCTCGCTCAGAATGCCATTCAGAAAATTTTTATGAACTGATCACAGGAGAAAAAAGGAATAACGCTTCAAAATTGTCTAAATAAAATATAAATAAAATTAGCTACTGCATCCATGCAGCCTATTGAAGTACAAGTACAAAAGAAATAAGGGAGTACAAAATAAATTATTTCATGTCAGCTTTTATTCGACCGAGCTGTCACTGGCTAAGTAAGAGTGTCAAATAAAATTGTCTGTTTGTTAAGAAAACTTATTGATGATAATAAATCATACAGCATTTGCCATACTATTTTCAAAAAATATTTGAATCTTTCATACGTTAATCTAAATACTGACAGTCTCATTACTCAGTGTAACTTAAAGAAACAATGTCTAATAGTATATTATCAAACGATGATATACTATTACTGGTATACACGGGTAATGATGGTTATACATTCATGTAAAATGATATTAGGATACGAGGAAGGAACGTGCAAGTATCGTAAATTTCACACGAATTAATGCCCATTATATTGAGTTTTATACAGTGCTTTTTCTACAATTAATAATTGCTCTTGTAAGTTAAACGTTAACATGAAAATGGCAGCTAACATGAAGACTCAACCAATTCCACCTATCGGACAGTCATACCGGTCTCCCTGGACAGTCATACTGGTCATACTGGCAATAGTTAAGCACAAGTACGAGTATAGGTTGACTTCGAACGGACTGTATATGAGTCAACTTAGGATTTAATTTCTTAAATAAATGTCAAAAATTCAGCGTCAGTTATTTCTCATCAGCTTAACAACTCAAGCAGTCCTCGCAAAGGGTTCACTCTTAGGGGTTTCTTATGAGGAAGGGTTTTCAAATGGTTTTGGGTACTCAAAGGGTTTTCTTATGAGTTTTGAAATCAGTGGAGAGCATGTGCGGCTTTACTGTCACCACTTCACAGGTTGTGTCGGCATAGTAATATACACAACTCAACGAACGTTTAATAGATGGATGACAAATGCGTGATTACTTCTCAAATGTAAACTTCTCTGTCATTGGTTAAAAACTTATAGTAGTATAATGAAGCTGTATCATAATGATAGAGGTTCATGACATCATAAAGATAGTTATTGTGCAATGAGTTGTAACTCTCTAATATACGAATTATACAATGGGAGTAGAGAAAAATAATGTTTCATTTATGAATTTCCAGATCCCAGTGAACGGCACAATTGACCCAAATTATCACTGACACCTTTTGTTTCAAGAGGTTCTCTTACTTGAGAAATTGCAGATTGAGTACAATTTGAGTCGCCTCGCGCGAGAAAGGAGCGTAGTTAATTCTTATGAACATAAATTTGGAATACTTTTAATCAAGAAACTTCCACAGGTTGAACCAGCTGCTGTTAGTGCGAAATTGGTATCATAACATTTCACAGGCTTTCTTGAAGTGAATGTGACGGCCGCATAATATCGGCGTCCTGTATTTAAGGATGTGTACTTCAATAATTTTGATCATATATTTCCAAAGTTTTCTTTAAAATTCCTTGTTTACTCAATATACAGCAGCGATAATTACAAAAATATTTTAACACACGTTTCATCTAAAAAACGTCTGTGTGAAAATATGGTCAATAATTGCACTTTTATCTATACATACGTCAAAGTTTTATCAATATATCGGAATAAACTTCGTTGTAGAAATAACAATACCCAGTAACTACTATAGTTTTGTAGACCTATGTAATAACACTTTATATTATAATTTTTTTAATGTATTTCGTGACCGAGAAAGTAAAAATTCAGTCCTTTAGATACTTGCGTATGAATCTCACACACTAGCACATACATTTCTCGTAATTAAGCCAGGATTCACTTTACGTAAGAATACGAACCACCAGTTTCCTGTTACGAATATCCAGTTTCTTTCTCTCATTTTGGAAAATCATTTGATCGTCTTTTTGCCGTCTGCCTGCGGAGATTTAATCAGAGACGAGACGCAAAGGCGTGGTGCCGCAGTCTGCAGGCGCGATACAGGCAGAGGTTCAGCGGGGGAAGGAAAACACAGCCTGCAGTTTGAGGCAGATAGGGGGGTTGGGATAGGAGGGTTTGAGGGTGGTTGGTACGTAAAAAAAGAAGTTGAGTAGTGAAAGAAGGTGGGTGGCAGTGGAGGAAGAGCAGTAGTAACCGAAACATTGTAAGAGATAAAGTGAAGGAAATGTAATTTTGTAGATCAAGAAATTTAGACTTTTACAAGTAATCATCTCTGCCCTTCATGCGATGTCAACCGGACAGTGAAAAGCATTTAGACATTTAGATGCTGTGAGGATCATAGTAAAGAACCGACACGTCATTTAACTACAACTAGCTCACTAAAGAAGCAAATTTAAGATTGAAAAAAACAAATAAAGGGCAGATGTGGTCGTAATAAGTGGCACTAGTAACAACAATAGACAAACACACGGCGTTTTATTTGAGAAAGAAAAAAATTTTCTGTTTGATACATTTGTTGGTATGAAACATTTATTAGAGATCCGATTGAGTTTTGCGGAAGGTCATATAAATAATACGGAGGTCATTAATTAGACTGTTATTTTGTTTCCGCATTTTACGGAATTTTACAATCTCATGAGTGCATAAACACGTATTAAATCCATCAACGTCAGCTGTGGAGGCGGCACGAACTTCCCACTGTCGCGAATGCAGCGACAGTTCCACTCCCAGAAGGAGGTGCCCCAAGGACCTAAACGGTGACGCGACGTGGGCGGCGCGCGAATCAGCGGCGAGACACTTTGAGCGCGAGTGCCTGCGAAGGCCTTTCTGGCGAGGTCGCGGATCGCGGACGGTGGCGGAGTCGGCGGTGGCGTGGGTGCAGCGATAAAGGAAGATAAATTGGCGCCAAGCCCGCGCCCCGAGGTTCGCCGCAGGCCGTGGGCTCTGTGCATTGAAATTTCAGTGCCGGACTCTCGCCCTGATTTCGCACCTCGGAGTCACAGTACTCTTCACTGCCGCAGTAGGGAAGTTGTGCAGTGGGTCGAAACCAAAAAAAGGCGTAACGTATTTACGATGTCAGGCAAGCGAAATTTTTTACAACGCTTAGAAAACTGTAAAAATAATTCATTATGCATACAATTATTGTAGAAATAAAATAACACAAAAATGGATTTTTTCCGCTTTACTGTTTTCTTCTCCGAGTTGTCTTCACCTTCATAATCCGACATATTTCGAATGTTACTGTTTTTAAACTGTCCCCTACATATTCCGAATGTAACGGTTTTTCAATTTTCTTTCAGAATACAGTGCATTACAGAAGGGTCAATTGGCAGTTAAGATGGTTACTTTTAGAAAGTTTCTTTAACACCGATTTTATTTCACTAATTTAATTTATATATAAAATTTAAAAAAATCTTTCACGGATTTAATGCCATATTTATTAATTATAAATTGTATTTTTGACACGTTACAAAATATTTAAAGTCTCACCCTTTGATCCAAAATGTTTGAATTGTTGTATACTTTTAGGTTGTAGTTAGATATTTATACGAAATATATTACTTTCATTTTTTCTTCCTTTAATTTTTACGGGTGACTTTTGACTCACTTCGGACTACTGTACGAAACAGCAGCTACCGCCGCCAGCGCCTCTCTGCACCCTCAGCCGGCGCTCCACAGGCGCACCGCTAATGGCGGGGACTTCCTATCGCCGGGGGCGTGTGCCGACCGCTAACTTGCGCCATCCGCCCTCCCGCCCTTCCAGCTCCCTGGCCACCCTCTCCCCGTGGGCCGTCCCGGATGCGACTCCCAGGGCAGAGGGCGTGCGGTTTGCGGCGGCTGCGCGCGCGCGCCACGCGGGATGGAGCAGAGAGCGGAAGAATGAGATTTACAGGGTGTTTCGGAATAAATGTTGCCAACTTCTAGAACTTGTAGCGGTCGAAGATTATCACGTTTTGCCGATAAACAAATGGGAATTCTTAAGTAATAAAGATACATTCACATGTGGTGTTTTATATCTTGGTAAGCAACTCACCGTGCACTGCTATTTGAGTGGTCACCGAGCGCAGTTGACTCTGGAGTACTACTCCTGAGTGCGGGCTACATGTGTAGCTCAGGCATTTTACTGTGCAAAGTTTAAATTGGTGGGGGTGTCAGTAGCTCTAGAACATGCTATTCTTGGCACGCAGACTGCTTCCGAGGTTTTCAGAAAGCAAGTTGTCTGTTTTAAAGTCCGTTTAGCATTCATTGTAGGCCGCACGAGCAATACTGTTATCGATGATAGAAAGAGATTTTTCCGAGTAGGAAATCTGAATAACAAGATACTATTTTCAAAGACATATACTATTGTTGTATAATATAGGGAAATACTACTCTCACGCCTTTTGAATGACTCATGATAAACATCAGACGATAAATAAAATGTTGCGTATGTTAGTAAATGGCGCTTATCAGAATTTTTATTCGCCAGGTTTAAATGTCACACATTAAATTTTAATGACTTTCACACTATATTCAAATAAATTGAAATAACAGAGTTCTTGTTAAGATACATTTTATGAATTTCATAATGGCAAAAACCGCGCTATCAGTTAAGTTACGAACGAAGTACGGTAGATTTAAAGATATTTTGTATATCTCCCACACATCAGAGTAATATGATTGTCTACCAATCAGAGGCTCCTTCAGAATATAAATACTTGGGTGAAGAAAACTATACTAAATAATGAAACTATAAGAATTATTCTTTCTAGAATTTTTTAAAATAAAAACCGTGCAGCGAACGAAATTTCGAAATTCTCTTAAAAAGTGAGTTTTCAGCATGACACATTTTTTAAATCAATTCTTTTCATCACAAAATGATGTTTTAAGTATTTTCTGAGATTTGTAGACGAAAATTGAAGTTTAATTTAAATTTCAACTATTTAAGTTGGTTAAAATTAGATTTAAAAAAGTTTTCTCTCTGAAAATTCTTTTAGTTGAAAAATAATTAGAATGAATAATTACATTCAATTTATTTATTATAAGAACGAGTCTGACTTTATATAAAGCACTTTTTAAAAGGGAAATGTGATAGAATGTGTTGTACATCTACTGCAGTTTTCAACACCGGTTTTGTAGAGTAGATTATTGTGTCGCCTGCTAAAGAGGCAATAGATGGTGATGAGGTGGTTAGTAAGTCCACAATGTAGATGAAAAATACAATGTGGAAAAGCTTAGAGTTAAGGAGAACTACGGCTTTGATGGGTTGTGCTTCAGATAGAGTTCCTAGAAGACGCACTGAAAATGAACGTAAATGAAGGAAAGTTTCTATTACGCGTGTGATGGGTTGGAACAAAGTTGCAAATTTTTAAAATCAATATAAATGTCATATTATGGCTACCATAGTGTATCAAAGGCTTTTTCAATATCCAGAAATATTGTTGCTGTGGTGGTAATCATGAAATCCTTCGATAAAATCAACAGTCAATCGTAGTTTGTCAACGTAGAACGTCAACAATCAATCATAATTTGGTGGTAGACAGAAAGAAAAGGATGGAAGCCAAATTTGTGAGACGATGTTATAATACGTGCGGGAGCTATAGAGTTTAGTTTTGTAAAAAGACATCTTTCAATTAATTTTACCACATGAGGTAGAAAACTGATTGGGCGACAACTTGCTGGACTATTCTGAAAGTCCCTTTCTTGCCGCAATTGGGTCATAGCATCTGTGAGATTGTTCGACCTTTGAAAATTTCACTCTCTGCTAGGGTTGACCCCGCAAACTTGATAGAGAGAAGCCAACGAACTAACCACTTCTCTACTGAGAACGCAGAGGACGCCAAAGAGGGAAAAAGAAAAGAGAGAGGCAAAGTGTGTGAGAGAATTCGCGGGAGCTCAATGCAATCGCGCAGACACGAGATTAAAGGTTGAGAGTTCACTCTGCTCTGGTTAATTTTCTCTGGTCACGCGGGAAAGCGGCAAAAACGATGACCCATGTATTCGAAGCCTTGCAAAGTTCTAATGCATTTACATTACTCTCATCCAAATGTGATTCTCGCGTGAAAAAAATCGTTTCATAATACATTAGTTTCATAGCTGTAATTTTTTGATTTAATTTGATATCAATTAACTAGTCTACTTGTTTTTTTCCATGAATATTACTACGCAAGAGTAATATGAAAAAGGTAAGGTCTGCTTTTATATTTCACAAGTTATCTATTACCATAGAAATGAGAATATTGATAAATTAAAATGATATTGCTAATTGAAACTCTGAATGCAAATGTACCAATATGATATCTATTTACCAGGCGTACGATTGCGTGGTAAATTTATTGAAAAACCTCATAACTCATAGTATATCGCTAATTTAAAGAACTGTAAATATTACAATGACATACGAATATAAATCTAACAGTGTTGTTTGGTTAAAAAGAAAGAAATTAAAATCAAAATAACGATGACATTACGTTTTAAATGTTCCTATGCGGTAGTATTATTAATGTATTGTTTTTTTTATTTTTTAGAATAGTACTCTTGTAGTTGTTGTCTCTCAAATATATTTACAAATTGTTTCGGCAAAGTATATTTGTTTAAAAATAAATTAATTAAATCCGTGACCATTGGTTTGTTCGTGTTCATTTAACAATATTTTATTACATATTGCGTTTTTATATAGTTATGTTTTATAATTTCAAAAATTTATAATTTTTTCCCCACATATGAATATTACATTAATGTTCTTTTTAATTTTTTCATCCACATTTGACACATTTATAATCAGATAATTTGAGCTCATAATTTTTCTTTTGATATATTTCATGTGAAATTTCGTTGCAAAAATATTTCTGACTGGCAACAAAGTCCCCAGGCTTTACAAATTAATTACCAAAATGTAATTAATTCGAATGTTGCAGTGAAAATTAATTGACGAACACTTTTTTTCTAAGAGCAGCGATACGCTTTAGAAGCTCTGTAAGCTTACTTCTCTTTGCAGCGCACCTAAATAACTTTACAATATATTCATATTAGGAGAATTCGCGTAATTGAGAAAATCAGTTTGTACCCCTCCGCAAGAACTCAAGTGCAATTTTATGAGAATGATAAATTCTCGAAGCTCGTAGCTGTGTCTTCGGCATAGAGAGCTGTTGCACAGTTCGATAGCTGGGGAGTATCTGCCGTGAAGAAGCTAAAGAGAGTTGTGGAGAGGGGGGATTCTTGGAGGCGCCGGCAAGAATAGAGGTGGGGAGGGAAAGAGAATTCTTTGTTTTTACTGCGAAGAAACTATTGTGCAAAAAGCATTTGATTATTTGAAGTAGATATTCCAGGAGTCCTAGCTCACGAAACGATAATGACAATCCACAGTGCTAAACATTATCCAACGCATAGTGTAAGAAGGCCGCAGAATAGTTCTGCGTAAGCTAAAGAGATTTCTTCGGCAATTTGTAATATTTGGTATTTGGTGGAGTGCTGCGGCCGGAATACAAATTGATGTGGCACAATTGCATTAATTTTATTGAAGTATGCATTTAAATTGATTAAGATAAGCTTTGTAAATGCTGGTAAGAGACTAACTGGCCTGTAATTTGACGGAACCTTGGGGATTTATTGGGTTTTAAAATAAGAATAACGTTTTCCAGCCTGGGAGTAAGAATCCGAGTCTTAGGAAGCTGGTGGAAATAGCAATTCGACTGAGTTTATAATAGTTTACACAGTATTTCCTTTAACATGAGTGGAAAAGTTATCATCTGTCTTCAAGGTTAACATGTTAACAAGCGTTTTAGAGTTTTCTTCTCCGTGAATGAAAATTAGGGGCGGTTTTTTGTTTATAGTCTCATTAGAGTCGGTTGAGAGACGGGGATATTCCTCGGTAACTTCATCAGTCTCTTGCCTGAGCTCGGTAAATTTATTCTGGTAGTTACAGTCATTTCGCCGGCAGGAGAGGTAGCCTTGCGCTCGGCATCGTTTGCCTGGTGGTAGTTGAGAGTCCGTTTCCTTGGGTCTGACCTTATTGCCTGGGTGCTGCTGTTGACGGTTGTCGCGTAGAATTGTTGTTGATGGGTTGAGTAGACTCATGGTGCCCCCCCCCCCACGGGGCTGAATCGATGGAAACTGTTTTGTACGTTGACCACAGATGGGCACGAGTTGATGTTTGCCACTGCACTACGTATTTAAGACCGAACACTGGGTACTAGCTGACTGCTCGACGCGGAGTAATACGAACAGCGCTGCAGTCGGCGGAAGAATGTCAGTGCATCTAAATCAGGAATATCAAAGTTCGGGGGAAGGTAGCTAGCTTACTGGATTTTTACTGGATGTTTAGTAAATTTATTGAACCACCCCAAAACTCATAGTATATCGCTAATGCAAAAAAATGCAAATATTACAATGACACGCAAATATCAATTTATCAGTGTTGTTTGGAGGAAAAGAAAGAAATTAAAATCAAAATAAATATAATATTACGCTTCAAAATGTTACCGTTATGAATGAGGTATTATTGTTGAGGTATTGATGTTTTGTTGCTTAGAACAATACTCTTGCAGGACCATCAAATATACTCATCAATTGTTTTGACTAACTATATATGTATAAAAATAAAAAAAAATTAAATTCGTGCTCATTGGGAGTTTGGCGTGTCTAAAACATTCCTACATATTGAATTTTTATATTGTTATATTTTGTAATTTTAAAAATGTATAATACTTTTATCCTAATCCATAATATAATTAGTAAAGAATATCAAAACACGAAATAGATTTGTTTGAAAAGAGTAAACATTTGAAGCTCATGTTTCTATTCAATAAAACAGAATGCGGATATGGTTTTCTGGGGATTATTCTGTAAAGTTGTAATTACGTGTGGAGACGCAGGTGCAGGAGGAAAAAGGGAAGATGTCTAAACTCTGACAACGTTGCGAACTGCAGTAGACGGCATCAACGTTCATTTCCGCCCGGTTTAATCTCTTCATCCTTGAGGCTCAGCGTGGAGGCCACGGAAAGTGAACTGCAATGTCTGGTAGGGGGATCAGTCAGAAACTTTAACTTTCCCGTTATTGATAAACTTTGAAGCCTAAGCTGTGATTTGGGCGTTGCAGGAGAATGTATGGTTGTTTGACCGTACTTAAAACAGATGAGTGATTTAAAAGCGTATACAATCCAAGAATCGTTAAGTTAACTCGTATCTGAATTATGACAATGATCTCCACTACATGTTCCACATTCAATTATCGTCCATTAATTTATTTTACATATTCATAGAGTGATCTCCCCTGACTCAGTAGACCTATCCAACTTGACTCAGTAGAAATATCAGTTTTGATTAATGCCTACCTATACATTACAAAATCATTTAATCAGATACTATGAGAGAAAACAGCAGCTTTTGGGTTCAAAAATTCTTTTAGAAAAATATAAAATATACAAATTGGTTTTCAGAATGGTGGGATTAATTAATAGGCTCAAGTGCTTTAATGACCAAAAATAGCACATAGTACTAAACGTATGCGAACTAATGCGTCTTAAACCATCGAATAAGTTCCGTAAAAATATCGCATGAAATTGACCCTTTACTCAAATTATAATCACGTTTCGAAAAACAATCACACTCACATAACAAAATAGTACCATCAGTAGTAAGTCATATCAAAATACCTTATATGTGCTATCTTTCTTGACATTGTTTCTGAAGTTCTATTAGGAATTTTCTTTGAATTTAGGACAAAAGAACACCAATTCTTTAATTGGATGGAGTGATAGTATTATTTAGAGTAATGTCTACGACGCAAGACATATCTAGCAAGATCTTTGCGAGGCCAACTGATTCAGAATGTGTGGGTAAGCAGAATGGTGTTCATGTGTACGTTTCAAGAAAGGCCCAGAGCAAAGATTAATACTAATTGTCGAATCGTTGAATAACAATTGTTTGTATTTTGTAGCACTTCAGTAAACTCAAGTTTCTTACGAATCTTTTAGGTTATAAAACCCAACAATTCTTTGTATTAATTTATTAAAAATGCACTGTACTTGAGTCATTCCTCCTTCCTTATAGCATACAGTTCACTCATATAATCAACCAGTGGACGGCACTAGCTCGGAGATTTTAAACACACGGGGCAAAACGACTCAATCTAGTCTAATAACGGTGACCGGTCTCAATATGTTCAACCAGTAAAACATTGATATTAATTGAAGTATTGATAGACAAAATGTAAGCATACGTTTCTTTCACAAATTTTAATAAATAGAAATAATCTTTATTTCAAACGTAAGGGTGTGGATATCAACTAATTAACTATTTAAACCTCACCAAATCTCCCTTTCAAATGTTTTCCCCATAATAACATATAGAAACTAAGAAAAAAATATTCATGAGAAAGGGCCTGTATTTCAAAAACTCGAAACGAACCCTGCAAGTTTTTGGCCGACTCCTTTACTCGCGACGATCCATCGCGATGACGCGACGAGCAGAGATCCACGGGAGGAGCGTGGCCTTCGCAGACAGAGCGGACGTTTCATTTTGACAGAAAATGGAACGGCGACTGGGCGGGGCGGGACAGCGACGCGTCTGGACGTGTGGGCGATTTAATGACCCTGGGGGCCACGGACAGCCCCAGTCGCCGCGACTAGCACGCGGGAGCTTGATCCTTTAGAAAGTCATGTGTAGCATCTGGGGATTATAGGAGCGGTGCACCCGTCTTTCAAGCAACATTTTTACTTTCCCGCAGAATACTACATTGAATTTGGAAAGTTATGTAATGATGCTGGGAAAAGTGCCGATATTTAGTCAGAAAAAAACTTTTTGTTTTTTGATTCTTGACATAAAGTGTATTGTAAAGTGTAAAAATACGTTTGTATTTTTTTGCGAATACGCAAAAAGTGTTTCAGAACCATCAATAATACGAACACCCCAAGGTGAAAAACGTGTTCGTGAAATCAATTTTTTGACATTGTTATCCACACTGCCATTCATTTGTACAATACTATATTGTAATTATTTACGATTTTGTTTTTTTATTATACTCGTATGTACGTACTTGAGATTTTATTAACGATGATATTTTTATTACAACTAATGTAAATATTAAATGGGTAGATATAACAAAATATTGCCATCAAGTGGTTTACTAATATGTTTCTTCTGATCACTAGCCATAATTTGCTTGGAAACTTTTTTCTATAACTTCATGTTTATATAGACATTTTGTGTCCAAAATTTAAAAAAAAATCTTGTTTGGGCAATAATACATATTGATTTACTTTTGTTTCCAAACCCAAAAATTATTTTTATTAAACTCTTAATCACTAACATACGTTGTAGTCTAATGCATACGTTCAGGAAATTCATTCGTGAACCATCTCTAATTTACATTATAATTAATAATTTTAGGCATTTTCAAATTTGGTCTCACATGCGTACGCAATACTACAGAGAAGTTAGCCTAAGAATGGACCAAATTTATGGCCATAGTGATCTGGCTAATGCCGGCAACACAAGGGAAGGTTCTGTCCTTACGCTTGTCGGTGATGTGAACTGGCGCTCCTTCATTTATTCGTTTGCAGGTAGCTCACTTGCTTATCGCTTCAACGCTATCTCACAGAACTTGAAATTATTTAAGATCCGTCTTTAAGGTACAGATTTCATTAAGGAAAAAATCTCTTATCTTGAATGTTATAGTTATAGGGAGACGCCCCCACAAACGTTGCACCTTTGCAATTTTCAAAAACTCTGGGATTTCAACCAACATGAGTCCTGCACCATTATTTTACGCTATCCGACGAGAAAGCTTGATAAAAAAATCTGGTGCCAGTTTTGAGAAAATTTTAAAAATGTTATTGATAACTTCATGTACAGTATCCTCAAAAATCAAAATATTCATTTGAAACTCCCAAAGAGTTCATTTACATCGATTGGGAAATATCAATATTGAAGAAAATCGGCTGAACGGTTTAGGCGCTAGGGGTGACCACAGACATTTTGCCGTAGGACCCTCGAAACATGGATTGTGACTATACCACGTGTTAAGCGATGTTTTTCTATATTTTGCAACAAGATTTATCCACTTTTTCGTTACAAGAGCCCGGCAATAAGAGTTTCTCTGCTGAAAATTCACCGCTTTCCGCCGCACGATTACATAACTTTCTCTTCTTTCGAAGTACCTTATTAAGTGAAAGAAAGTAAAAACAAAGACAGGAAGATACTCATAAGAAAGAAGCATGTGCATAAAGATAGAAGGAAAGAGATAAAGAGAGTATAGAATAGAGAGATAAAGAGAAAATGGAATAGGAAGATAAAGGTAATGGAATAGAAAGGTAAAGAGAGTATGGAATAGAGAGAGATAAAGAGAGAATGGAATAGAGATAAAGAGAGAATGGAATAGAGATTATGGAATTTAGAGATAGAGAATGGAATAGAGAGTATGGAATTTAGAGATAAAGAGAGAATGGAATAAAGAGAGATAAATAAAGAATGGAATAAAGAGAGATAAAGAGAGAGTGGAATAGAGAGGGAGATAAAGAGTATGGAATAGAGACCGATAAAGAGAGAATGGAATAAAGAGAGTGGTTGAGGGCTGGGGGTGGGGGTGGGGATCGGGGTGGGAGTGGGGCGGTGGTCACGGCCGCTGCAGCCCCGAGCGCGGGCCGGGCGCCTCGGGGGAGCAGTAGCAGCGACGGCGCGGCCGAGCGCCTAACGGCTCGGCGCTCGTCAGCCGCACAATGCAGCGCTGCCGTCGCGCACGGTCACCGCAGGGCGGAACGGGGCGCCAGGGGAGCCGTAGAACGTCGTTAGCGCCTTCGGGAACGTTCCAGTGGAGAGGCACACACGCTGGGCCAAACATTCCCAAGTGCGCGTACCAAATAAATAAAGTAGAAATACGGGAAAAGGGTAGAATCGGGGCACAGAAACACATGAACAAGAGACGCGTTTACGTACGTGCACATTAACCACCAATTCAGACAAATTTCAAAATCACGTGATTTATGAGTGCGTCAAACGATTAGACAAATGGATGTGACACACTCGCTGTTTGGAATTGCTGTAGTGTAAATTACATTGCAAATAAATTTTAAGAAGGAAGTGTATATGTGCTTTAAAAATCATAAACCGATATTTCCATTAAATTGTATATTTAATGAACTTTGGCTGACGATGCCACAACTACAGATCTTTCTCTCCTCTAAATAGTTGCGGAACAGATCAGCTACAACGGCTACAATGTGCTCATATTATGAAAAGTATTATAAATTTACTTCTATTTTTCTTCATCCTTTAGGCATGTCATCTGTGAGAGTTGAGAGAACCTCTACTTTGGTGATCGTACATTATTGAGTCTCTTCTCTCTGTAAACGCCCCCCTGCGGCTCACGCTAGCGTATTATTCCAGAGATCTTCCATATTACCATACTTCACAGCCGATGACACACAAAGGCCGCGTTGGCTCAGGGCATCAACTAATAACACTGCAGTGCTTCTTACCGGGAGATCCTAGTATTCAAGTCCTACGCTGGCAGGATTTTCACACTAGCTAGGTCGAATTCAGCCACTACCTGCTGGAAAAATCTAATGAGCGGCCGCTTTAATCGGTAATTTCCCGTTGTTTCAAAGATAAACGCCAAGCGGACGCCGGAGCAATACCCTAATCAACGTGCCACGGAGCGCGCACGATCTTTCCTTCCTCTTCCTTGTTCTTTCCTCACCTCTTACACACTTGCACTTACATGCACTATATTTCCATACCAGCCAGTAGCTTAGAACTTGTCGTGGCTACAGCGATTCTGGTGGAAAATGAATGAGGAAATCTCCGCAAGCCGACGTGTAGGCCGTTGCCGGATCTCACCTCCCTGTGAGGGAAGGAAACCACCACCACCTCCTCACGAGTTAAAAGTGCATTACATTTACGGAAGTAATGATCGTTGTTTGATTTGATTGATTCGTGATTCCGGGTGCATCAATTACAGAGGTCATTAGTCCCGTAAGTGTAGTGTATGTTTTTCTCGGGAGGTGGCGGTGATATTTCCCCGCTGGATGGCGAGATCCGGCGCCGACCTACCGTCGTCGCAGGGTTTCCCCTCAACCAGGTATCTCCCACCAGCGGGGCACAGCCCCAGCCGGGACAAGCTCTAAGCTCCTCGCATACTGGTCTCCCGGCATGTGTGTTAGTGTAGCGCATGTTAGTGTAAGTGTGTGTGTGTGTGAGGACAGGACAAGGAAGAGGAAGGAAAGATCGCACGCGGTGCGTGGTCCGTTTGTTAAGGTACTGCTTCGGCATTCGCCTGGTGTTGATCGGAGAAAACACGGAAAACTACCGCCAGAGCAGCCGGCCGCTAGAATTCTCCTCCAGACAATGATCGTAGTTGACGCGCCCGGAAACATGAAATAATCCATCAGTCGAGTGTTCTGGAGACTTCTGGCTACAGAACCCCCGGACCCGTCGTTGCTAGACACGGGTTAACGCGGTGGAAACCAGACCCAGGGGACAGTACTGCTCTGGCTCGGAAACCCACACTGTGCGTCATTGCAGCAACCAGTCCCACAAGTACTTAAGGAAAAGAGAGGAGAGAACTTAGGAAATTGCACCGTCCGAGTGCAGTATGCACACGTCTCGAACGGATGCTCCAGTGTCACACGAACGGTCCAGGATCAAAAGATTATTGTAGGCAAGGTGGTACATGATGGATAATAAAAAAACGCTTACGTAAACAACCCATAGCAACGCATAACTAAAACGCTTGTCCCAGCGAGCTCGCTCCTGCACTCGCGCCTTAAGTCCGTTTTTACAGTCACTTTTTCATAATTTTACATCGGTACAGAAAAGTGACGGACCAGATGGGATGTGATTTGTTCAGAAAAAATATGCATGATTCATTTTTTTCGGTAAAGAGTTCATCCAGTTTGACTACCAAACTTCTGGATCACTTTCCGGAACATGTAGTCCTTTTCTATGGGTATGGTCCGATTTGTTCTTTTTGTTCTGTTTTGAGAGCGTTCTAATGTGCTGAATTGTAATAGGAAGTGGTTAATGAGGGGAGAAATAAAACATTTACTGTGTTCTAATTTCGTCTCGTTCCTAAAATAACCTGACTTAATTTATTATCACAATTGCAATGTTTAACTGTTTGATCGTCAACCCGTTTTGAAATGTCCAGAGGAAATATTTTTGCATCACGATTACGTGCAGAAAAGAAAATGATTGTGTAAAACGCTGGATCTTGTTCATTGACTTTCGACATTGAAACAATACCTCGTAGAAACTAACGTTATTTTTCCATACATTTCCTGTACAGAAAAAAAGATGAAATGACAGTGTAAAATAGGCTTTAGAGACCTCCGCAGTGCGACCCGACCCTAGGCTTCAGAACTTCGCCCAACTGTGTACCATGCCGTCGCCCCCGCGTGGCCAGTGGTTTCCCGACGCGCCGCGTGGCCGCATTCCGGTCGCCTCACAGCCTCCTCACGAAACAAAAAAAATCTCGCGATTCGCCGCCCGCAGTCATAAACTGCGTATAATAGAGAATGTCCTGTTTTAAAACGAAGAGAGGGAAGTTGCTCTGATTGGTTGTTTTTCCAATTTCCCGAAATTCCCGTGTGGTCGGGGAAATGTAAGCTAGACGCTCGTCGAAAATGGAAGGTAATTTTTTGTCGAATGCTAATGTTTGAATATTGATTGTTAATATTTCCGGGCGAAAATGAAATAGAGTATCAATTGTATCTGTATTAGTTTTTGATGTTTTCTCCTCTCATATTCCGGGATGAAGTACGAAATGAACACCATTTTTCTCGAAGAGAAAGAAAAATCCCAACAAGCTCGTCATCGAACCAATTATGTCATTTTATTTATTATTTGATTACAGAATACAAATGATCACGTTCTTTATAAAGTTATGTTGTTTCAGTCAAATGGTCTCTAGGTTTACAATATTCTTTGACATATACTGCTTCTGTGACATTTCAGAAATGTTCTGGTCAGATCTACCCTTATTCAAGCTAAAATATGTAATAGATGCAAAATTTATCTCAAAATATTGAACCATTATTGCGCTGGACCATAAATGTTACCTATATGATATTAGGTTTGAAAGCTACCATTTGCGTTGGCATTTCGACATTTTGTTACATTCTAACCTCACTAGTGTTTTTTTGAATACCAAATACTGAATAAATTTTGAATGAAAGATGTTCATATCATCCAGTTTCATAATAAGTATTTTACACAGGAATTTCCTTAATGTTTTATGGATGGAAATAGCTTTAATTAATCTGGAGAATATGTCCTATTACTGCCGTTTTTGTGAGTGTAACTCAAACCTTGTTTTTAAATCCAGAAGACTTATATACAGAAATTATTTAATACTTTTATTTATTCAATACATATCTGATAGCAGATTGTAAGATAAATATTGCATAAGAACATCGTGCAGGTTACGGTCCACAAGCAGCCAAATTACCAATTAAATGTTACAAAAGAGTAACTTGAAAGATGGTTCTCGGGTAGATATTAATAGAAACCTGCAAACTTTACTGGAACCGCCCAATACTAACAGATAAACAATTCCCAATCAGCATTGTGGATATTGTTCTGGTTGTGAAGACTGAAAGAAAACTTACATCATCGATATTGCAGTCCCTCTACCAGCTAATCTGAAGAAAACGCACACGGAAAAATTAACTAATACCTGCCGTTGGCAAATGAAATCAAATCGATATGGGGTATGGCAAAAGTCATACTATTATTATTATTATTATTATTATTATTATTATTACTATTATTATTATTATTATTATTATTATTATTATTATTATTTCCGATTTTTCACACTGTCTCTGCTTTAGCAGGGAAAACTTTCACCTGTCCAATTGATGTTATAGGACTAGGCTCGGACTGCGCAGGAAGGAAATTCATCATGACCTACATGAATGTCACTCATTTAAAAATTTTCTAACAATATGAAATGTTTGAAGGAGGGTGGCTTTCTGGGCTTCGTCAAAAATATTTTTGATATCTAATTTCTCCAGATTTATTTTAAAGTTCCTGGTGACAACTCCTTCTGCTGATATAACCATGGGGAAATGGGAGACCTCGTGCAACTTCCAAATGTTTTTTAAATCAATTGCCAAGTTCTCATATTTTCTGAATTTTTCCGCTTCGGACTTCCTCAAGTTGCGAGTCAAAGGGATTGAAACATCGATTATAGAAGCTGTTTTCTTTTCTTTGTCTTTATTATTATTATTATTATTATTATTATTATTATTATTGTTGTTGTTGTTGTTGTTAATAGCCCTACTTTTATTAGCTTTCAAAATTGAAAATTCGGGCACACGCCAGGAAGCGTTTGTCGCCTCCGTGGCGCGCAATTTCTCACTCGGAGGGAAGCGAGCATTAGGAAGCCGCGGCGCAGCAATCCCTGTCACGTGTTTTGCCGTAAACCGTCCGCCGCTTCCTCGCCGCGCGATGCGACGCGACGTGCCTGGCGTTCCGGCCGACCACCTCACAGGACGTTGACGAGGACGAGGACAGGGCGAGGACGGGGACGACGCCTGTCAAGGCACAAACCCGAGACACCGCCGCGCTGGCGTCCCCGTCAGATGTTCTCCGACAACACTCGCCAGGTTAGGGCGAGTTACCATCGCGCTCCTTGTTAACTAGGCAGGTCGATTAGTGTTGATACTTTATTAAGAATATTCCTCAGGTCGTGTACAACACTAACAATCTCTGTCCGGATGGTATCAGCATGTCTTAGTATTCTCTACGAGACACGACTCCTCGACAACCTAAATCACAGTTAAATAACGATTTCAAATCAGAAGTAATTACAAGCGTGTTATTTAATGAACTCTTGAAATTCTTGAAAAGTATATCGCAGAATATATGCAGAGAATATCCTTTCAAGCTACAGTTTTGTAACATTTAATTGATAAATTTGTCGTTTGTGCAGTTTAACACGCCCCACTGGAAACGGATTTTTACACGAAAGGAAAATTCTTACGCATAGGGCGATCATCCAGTTTTGTCGTAAGTTGCCACACATGGGTATTCTAGGAAGTACAGATGACAAGGAGAAACAAACCAAACCCCGTTATGTTATGCTAATAATTATTGTCAAGACAATAGTAGTGATTAGGTCCGTAATTCTTTGCTTGAAATATTATTTGATATATTAGAGAAAAATAATGCAGCTTAGTATATTGAATTAAAGTAACTCTTACTGTTGTTAAGAACGAGGTCTTTGGGCCACTTTAAAAACCAATTTGAAACATTAGATTGGGCAAAGCAGCCATTTGTTGTTGTTTTTTGTTTTTTTGTTACACTGTCATGTTTGAACACAAATTATTTTTGAATTCTAAAAGTTTAAGATAAGAGAGTAAGACCTTCGGTACCTCTCAGAGAAAAACGTGTGTGTGTGTGTGTGTGGGGGGGGGTAATCATAGAAAACACTTCCTCCCATTACGGTTCAATTCAGGGTTATAAAGAGCTGAATGGAAAAATACAATAATGATGAAGTTGAGTAAAAATTGGGAATGAAATTCGTACAGAAAGATAGCATGTTTCAAAGTCATGGTGTTCCACGGAAACTCTGTAATAAAATATTTGTTTTGATCAGAAAAACAAATTATTATACAGTGTTTATATTCCACCAACAAGTGGCAAAAGTGTGAATATGAGAATGATGAATTTCAATACAAGGCGAAAACCTGAAACTCATTTACCTCAACACCTGATTTCTTGAGTTGGCCACTATTTCAACCAAATTACCACGTGTAATCGAGTTAGCTTCAACCCCAAGGTCGAGGAATGGCCGTGTATTGTCGAAGGAGAAGGCCGCCTTTCCTCCTGGAAATCCTCCCCATCCGTTGGGCTGAGACGCGCACCACGATGCGGGCGCTGACAGCTGGCGACTGCGACGTGGCGAGGCAGGAGGGCGGGGCTCTTTGGGACGGCGTGGGTCAGCGTGAGACTGTGGAATGAAGTGGGTCTGGCGTAGGTTCACGTGAGGCGACATGGGGCTACGTGGAACGGCGTGGTGTGGGATGGCGTAGGACTGCGTGGGACAATGTGGGCCGACGTGAAACGAGGTGGGACTGCGTGGAATGGCATAGGTCGACGTAGGATGATGTGGAACGACGTAGGGAACAAAATGGGATGGTGTGGGACGATGTTGGACTGCGTAAGACGGCGTGGGACGATGTGAGCCGACATGAAAAACGACATGGGACGATGTAGGAAGGTATAGGTTGATGTAGGTCAACGTGGAGCGACGTGGGATGGCGTAGGAAGGCGTAGGATAACATAGGTCGATGCAGGTCAACGTAGAACGACGCGGGGCAAAGTGGTATGGTGTGAGACGGCATGCTATGGCCTGGGACATAATGGGACGGCGTGGGACGAAGTGGGACGAAGTGGGACGGAGTGGGATGGAGTGGAACGGAGTGAGCTACAGAGAAGCGCTGCGGGGAGGGGCAGGTAAGTTCCAGGAGGGGTGAAAAGTAGCTGGGCGAAATATACCGAGCGCTGGGGTGAATAAAGGCGGTCGAGACCGAGGAGTGCTATATTTGGCTGGTGTACGAAAAGGCCTGAGCAAACATTTCACATTTCAGAGAAAAAGTACCTGACACATATCACGATTTTCAGGGCTAGAGATGGGCATATTTGAAAGTTTGAATCTTGTTCTGATCAAAGATGATTAACTTCTTAAATTTGAAGGAAAAACACAGGAAATAATTTAATTCAATATTTTTATTTTGATTCTTGAACATTATTCAGTGTATTAATTGTGATTTTCTTTTTCCTTTACTTTAATATCTTACAATTGACAGATACAATTTTACTTATAGCGAAATCCTGTAAAAATATTTTTTTTATGAAAATCCCCTTTCATTGTAAAATTTTAAGTTTTTGTATTTAGTTTTTCTTGCTTACAAATAAAAACAATATATGCAAATTATACTAGTTTTTGATAGAATTAAAGAAACTGAATTACTTTTAAATGAAACCCAGACTGAAAAAATAATTGGAGGAATTACGCGTTATTTTACGGAGTATTAAATTCAAGATTAACATTGAAGCCTGTTTGAATAATATTACGAAAATATTTTAAATGAAGTAATATGAACATAGTAAACAAATCAAAACGAAAAATATTTGTTTAAACACGCTGTTTATAACAATACAGCTCTGTTAACTGTATACATAATTCTGGCTTTGACTTGAAGTTGGTATTTCGTCGGTCGGGATTCATTTAAACGTATGACCATCATTCGGTAGAAATTTGGCCCATAAATCACATTTGTTTGTCTGAATTGGAAAGGGTGGTATATTTTTATTTATTTAGAATATTCATGTATGAATCTGCATAAAGTTTAGAACTCGGCGGGAGATTTATGTAGGAATGTAGGTATAAAATTAAAAAGTGGAAACAATAGATAGATAGCGAGAGAGAGAAAGAGAAAGAAAGAATGAAGGGAAAAGTCGAACGTGAGAAAAGAAGGAACACACTGAGAGTCAAAGACAGACGCAGTAAGGGAGAAAAACGGGGTTAAAGAGATTGATCAATAGGCGAGTAAAAAAGAAAGAGAAGATAAAGACAGGAGAAAGAGAGAGTGAGAGAGATACAGCGGAAAGGCGAAACAGAGAAGGGCGTACGTTAAAATCCCTTGCGTCACCGAAGTTACGCGACGCCTGGCCGACCGCGCTCTGCCCGGCACCGCCCTCACCGCCCACGCACTGCATCGCTCGCCCACGCGCCCGCGCCGCCACCCGCCGCCAGAGCCAATAAAAGCTCTCGCGCCCCCGCACCCTCCCGCCCCGCCCCCGCACCCCAGTGCGCCGCACCCCCGCCGCGCCGCGCGTTCTCCTTCTCTCCGTCTCCCGCCCGCAGACGCGCTGCGCTGCTCCTATGCCCGCGATTTGTCTCCTCTGAAGGCCCTTTCACGCGGTACCGTCTCGTTGCAGATTCTCGTTCTGAAACTTCACGATTCCAAATTTCTTCTCCTTTTACGGCGTGTTCCCCTTAGGAGCTTACCGTTTGCACCCTCCAGAACTCGAGGATAGCCTCATCTCCTGGTTCGAGGCCTCTATCCTCCATGGCTTCCTGGATGTATATTTTCCCATTCTAAAACTGGTCTTCCTCTTCTTCTCCTTTCAGGTGGTTGCCACTGTAAGATCTTGTGTGGTCATCTTTTTTCAAACATTCTCTGAACACGTCCTTACCATTGAAGTGCCCTATTTTCCAAGGTCTTTCTAATAGAGCAAATTATGTATATTCATCCTTCTCCATATTTCATTTTGAATTCTGTCCCTTGGAGAAAGTTATAGGCATAATTTCAAATAGTCCATCTCCACTGTCCTAATCTTATCTCTTATTTTTTGTGTCTGTAGCCACATTTCGGCTCCGTACAATACTATATTTTCTACTATATAAAATCCCAAACTAAATTCATAAAAGCCAAAAGTCGTGATAACACGGTCTGCACGTTTTCAGTAGATTTGCCACTACACATACGCCGCTAGGATCTCTGCTGGCATATAAATAAATTCCTGAATTGTGCCGTCCTAGTACATTCATCCCCGACATTTGTGTGCGTGCGTTCTCAGTTAATTATTAATACATTTTAAAGTGTTAAGGAAAAATGGGTGAAGTAAAGTAGAAAGGCCGTCATCGCTTGGTGGTCGAAAGGCCGTTGTCGCCACAAACATAATAGTGATTACTAATGCTTTCGCGGCTGTGCGCAGAAAAAAATGCTCGAAACTGAGAAAATATTGGCTGCAGAAGCGACATTCAGTAATTTCACATTTAGAAAACTCAGTGAAATAAACTTCCCAGAAACGCCTGAGAACTCGAATCCGTCACATGAATAAAAAAATCTTAACGAATCGCACCTAACCTAACCACGAAATTGGAAAACATGGACAATTTCCGCCGCAAAGAAAGTTGTTAGTGAACGAGTCTACCGCTAGACCTAGTCAAACTAAACGTTTTCTGTGTGACAAATATCGATCATGCTCAAAAGGTTTCAGTCAGAAATCGTGGAGTGTGGTCTCCACGCTTTCTCCAAGCCTAATCGCTAGAAGCCCTTGAATCAAACCATACGTTTTCTGTAGGAGAAATATCGAACATGCTCAAACGTTTTCATTCATAAATCGTGGAATGTGGACTGCACGCTTTCTGTACGTCCAATCCGCACGAAAACCGAATCGTGCGAAAGGGCCTTGAGAGAGACCGACGCCGATCGCGAGGTCGAGAGGCCGCTCGTTGACGCAGCAAACGATGACGCCGGAGTCGTATTCGGTCAGCCGATTGTTTGCCAGGCGCCCGGATGTGATGCGGAAACGTTCATGGATGACGGACAAATTTATCCTCTTTATACGCATCCAGAAATAGAGATGTAGCTTTCTTTTACAATCTCCTCAGTTTCTACAGCTATATAGTGGAATATAGTTTATATAGTTTCTGCAGTGTGACGAAAGATTGATTTAGTGATTCCGGGCGCGTTAACTAGTGAGGTCATTAGTTCCGTAAGTGCAGTGCATGTTTTTTTATCTCGAAAGGTGGCGATGATCTTTTTCCTGTAGATGACGAGATCCGGCGGTGACCTAATTCGACTAGCAAGGTTTCCCGCAACCAGCGGGGCACCGCTTCGGCTGGGACTCTCCACGGTGACAGGATTTTTGACATTTGCTAGGTAGCCAGGTCGCATTCAGCCGCTGTCTAGAGCAGAATTCAGGCGGAGAAATCTAGCGGCAGGCTTCTAGGAATAATGGCAGTTTTGTTCCGTTTATATGAAACTATCGGACCAAAACCCCGTAAGAGTGGTACTGCTGGAAGAAATGCATCATACATATTTAAGACGAAATAATTAGAATTTCACAGATTATAATACAGGTAGAAAGTAGGCGCACATGCAACATGCAACACACTGTACTCTGCCAGATATTTTACCATCGTGTTTAACTTGGAAATGATGTAGTTGAAATACTTGAAACGAGTGTTGTTTCTTATGCTGCAATCTAACCCAATTTTTGGAAGTTATATTTTATTTTTGGAAAGTACTCCTTCATCATTGCGCAAACTACCAGAAATATCCGAAATTGGGTTCCAGCATGAATCTTTTTATTTTATAACATTGAAGATTTACGGACTGCGCAAGGTGCATAAGGGTCTACCTAGTCACTGTTATTCTCTACAGAGATTTTTTTTATTTCGGTCTGAGATTACGAACCTGATATATATTTTTCTCAATAAAGTAATTAAGTAATTCAGTCGGACAGACGGAAAAGCTTTTCTACGGACAAGAAATAATATGCGGGTTGTAGCAAATTTATGTAATGTAAAGGAATGTCCACCATAAATAGAACCTTGTAACACATAGTATCCCGTTTCTTCGCCAGGTAATAAACCGTTCACTACTAGACGGTACGGGGACAGGTGTGTTCTCAAGAAGTGAGCGTAGACAAATTCATGGATAAAACTAAATGCACTAAGTTTTAGAAAGGAAGCAGTCAAGTTCACTTTAATCATCACAGTACCTAATCATTAATTTTGTGCAAGAGAATGAAACAGTTTATTTAAAGTAGAAACAATGATGTCAGCGTTTCTTTTAATTCTTACCCCATAGAACTTGCCTAATAAGGGGCCGTGTATCAATACATTTATCATAGATTCAGTTTAGAGCAGACTAATGAGATGATTTTCATTTTTACACCTTTCATATTTTTCTTGTAAATTTAAGCCTTCCTTGTAATCTTGTTCATTCTGATTTCCAAACTAATTTCATCCTGTGTTTTTCTTGTTTGATGATTTAAAATTCATTAAACGTGTCAAATCTAGAAGGCAAACAACAGTAATGGTACCAAAAATTTCATTTTACTAGTTAAATACTGGAATATAAAGTAGTGAAGATCTTACATTATTTTGTTCGCTTCAGATATGTTTCAATCACAGTATGCACGACATTTTCAATGCAAGGCATCTTCACAAAACAAAATTTTTTCGATATGACATTTCTGCTTTAAAGACGACTCGTACCTTAAATCCTTTCCTCCGACAGTTTAAATTATAACCAATATCGACACATCTCTCACGAAACGAACGATATCTTTTGTGTGG